>PVJA010020877.1:0-36321 GCA_004027025.1 Myocastor coypus | reverse complement strand
TCTTTTTATTACATTCAGGCTCTCCACCTTAGCTCCCGCCCTAGGCTACACCCATAATCCCAGAAGTACTTCCACCCATAATCCCATCAGTACTAAAACCTATAATCCCAGGGATCATGGATCAAGTCTCAAACTCTAGAAGTCCCCGCCCAGTGACTCCATGAGGCTTTGGGGGGACAACTAGACATAAACCATAACAACTAATAACTATTAGAAAATTTAACATGTCTGCACCCTGTGCTCTGTATAACTACAATGAGGACAACAATATACATTGTAGAAATTATTGGGAATGTGATACTAACATGTTTTGAAACTGTCACATTGTAATTTCTTATTAAAAGTAATAAAGATTTTAAAAAATAAAACCATTTTAAAAAGAATAACACAAAATAAATAAATAAATAAATAAATAAATAAAACTAAAAAATTTTCCCAGCCAAGGATGGTGGTACTTACCTGAAACCCAGCCACTCAGAAAGCTAAGACAATGACATTTACGTTCAAGGGCAGCTTGGGTAACTTAACAAGACCCTGTCTCATAAAGAAAAGAGTTGTAGATGCAGCTCAATAACAGAGCTATTCACTAGTATCTGTAAAACCTTGGTGTACACACACACACACACACACAATCAGTCCTATAAGCCCAACTTGCAACTGTGATAAAAGCTATGATCTTCTCTGCATAGGATATATGTGCACAGTTTTGCAAGTTATTTTAGGAGCTGGTCACTCAACTGATTGATATAAGCCCTTTTTGATACAGAAGTAGTTTTGTGCTGTTGAGGGTCTGGAATGTGCAAGAGGGAAGTTCCAGATATCTCATACCTATCTTTCCATATCCTGTGACAAGTATGAAGATCTGACAAGGGTAGGTTCTCAGCATATTGGGGTTCAAAGAAAGCAAAAACATTAAGTATAATTTTGGGGAAGTAGCTTGCCCACACAAATCCAGGTACCTGGCCCATTCTTCAGCAGGGATCAGCATGGAGGTGTTCTGAATTCTGTGCATATACCTCAGCCACAGAAATGGTGACCTGCACTGATATGCACAGAACTCTGGGGATCTAACCTTCCCAGAGTAATTCAGGTATCTGACCCATTCTCCAGAGGGATGAGAATGGAGGTGCTCAGAACCCTGGGTAATTAGCTTGACCAAAGTAATCCAGGTGCCTGACCCATTCCCTATTTGAAGTGAAGTACCTAGAGACTGGAAATTGACCTGGCCAGAGGAACACAGGGTAAATCCACTCTAGTGGAATCATTTTGCATACAAACTCCCAATTTGCAATCTATTTTATTACATAACTATAGTCTTTGTTTCTATGGTCTAAAGTATAAAAGCATTAGTCAACAAAGTTTGTCAATTTCTAAAGCTTGATGTTATTATTTCTAATTTTACTACTGTAACTAGTATATCACGTCTATTTTAACCACTCATTCTCCTTTGTATAACAATATTGGGAAGTTCCAGGGTAATAATCTCACTAAATTCCTACAACAAAGACAGAGGACAGTGCCAAATGGAAGCCAACATTGCACTCTCAGTTGAGAAGGCAGGTTGTTGAGACAGACACAAACCAACAATCTCCAACACACAGAAAATATCCCTGAAGAAAAGATTCTTCATAGAGTGGCTGTGATAATAGTGATATAGCTTTATAGCTATCTACTAACAAAATTTCAAAACAATTATCACAGAAATCAAAATAAGGAGTACTTTCTGAAACAGGAAATGACAAGACAAGGGAAAAAAATACAATCTCAGGCCCCCAGCACCCAGAACAAATCCAAGTGACATGAGCATAGAAGAAATTGTAAGTCACAACCCTGAAATCTCTGAAGTCATTGTAACTGAAGTAAGGAAACAACTCCAGATGAGTATAGAGACAATCAAATCAGAAATAATCTCACAGGAAAAAAGAAATAACAACTATAATGAAATAAGTGCTGAGCATATCTAAAGAAGACATTGATAAAAATAGAGAAGCATAGAAAATGATGGAAACCTTTAAAAATAATGTAGGAAGAATAGAATACATGAAATAGATTCAAAGAGATATACAGGAAATTAAAAATGCCATTAAAAATTGGCAAAACCATTTGAGTAAAACTGAAGACAAACTTTCAGATCTTGAAGACAACATTGTAGCTAGTGACCAGGAAAGAAAAGCAACACAGACCTGGAAAATAAAAATTTAACAGGGTCTGGGGAGATAGCTCCATGGCACAAGTGCCTGCCTGGCAAGTGCAAGGTCATGAGTTTGAACCCTGGTCCCGGAAAAAAAAAAAAAAAGAAAAATTTAACAGCGACAAGATGATGCAAAGATGAACATGATAAGACTGAATTAAGTGAGACATGTAGAACTCCCAATAGCATCAACTGAGATAAAGCTATACCCAGACATATAATAATCAAGATACCAAAAATTCAAGACAAGAACATACTAAAAGCTGTTTTAAAAGAAGAAACAAATGACTTTTAAAGGAAAGCCCATCAGAACCACAGCAGATGTCTCAAAACAAACCATTAAGTCAAGAAGAAGTATTTCAAGTCGTAAAGCAAAATAACTTCCAACCAGATAGATGTACTTCGCAAAACTCTCTTTCAAGATTAATGGAAAAGTACAATACTTCCATGACAAAGAACAACTAAAAAATTCATGAACAACAAACGAAAGAGCACTCAAAAATATTTTAGAAAGAGAAGATAATGACCACAATTCCAAGAACAACAACAGAAAAAACCCACCAAACAGAGCAAGCAAGTAAACACTGGAAAAATAACAAATTAAAAACAGGAAAATAACATGACAAAAATAACCCAATGTATATCAATAATAACCATCAATGTAAATGTCCTCGATTCAACAATTAAAAGAAATCAACTGGCAGAGTGGATCAAGAAACAAAATCCAATAATGTACTGTGAACAGCACCACAGACAATGTGAATGTGAAACCAAGAAGGATTAAACAAGATAAAGAATGCTACTACATACAGGTAAGGGGAAAACTTCAGAAGAAAGAGATGACAATCATAAATATATATTCATCAAATATGGGAGCACCCAACTAAGAAAAATTTTAAAGGACTTAAAATATCTAACAACCAATAAAACAACCTTAATAGGGGGAATTTTCATCTCTTTATCTCAAAGAGATAGGTCAACTAGACAAAAAATAACCAAAGAGGTAGAATTGAGCCAAACTTTTGAACAGATGAACTTAGCTCACATTTTCAGAGTGTTCCACTTAACATCTGAATACATATTCTTTTCACCTGCACATGAGACTTTATCTAAAATAGAGTACATACTAGTCCATAGAACATGTTTAGGTAAGTGCAAGGAAACTGAAATTATCCCATGTATATTATCTGATCATAGTGCAATGAAACTGGAACTTAACAATGAAAGAAATTGCAAAAACATCCATAAACACAAGGAAATTAAATAACACCCTCCTTGACAACCAATGACATTGAGATGAAATTAAACAATATCTACAATCCACCAAAAATTCAAATACGACTTACTGGAATTTGTGAGATGAAATGAAAGATGTGGGGAAAAAGAAACTCTTCTCCACTCTTGAAGTATAGACTAGCACAAACACTATTGAAATCAACATGGAGACCTCTTAAAAACTATGATTAGTGGTCCCATACAAACTAGCTGTTTGCCTTCTGGATATTTTTCCAGCAGAACTGAAAACATCATACAACAGTAATATATGTGCATCCATATTTATAGCAGCATAACCTGTCATAGCTAAATCTTCGAAACAATTCAAATGCCCATCTCCTGAGGAATGGTTAAAAAAGATATGGTACAAATTAGGGAGCTCATTCAGTGGTGTAACTGCTTGCCTGGCAAGTGCCAGGTCCTGAGTTCAATACCTGGTACATTGAGAGAGAAAGGAAGAGAGAGAGAGAGAGAGACAGAGAGAGAGAGAGAGAGAGAGAGAGATGTCTTTTTATACAATGGACTATTACCGAGCTATAAAGAAAGATAAACTTGAGGTTTTTATAGGTAAATAGATGCAACTAGAGGCTTTACTCATAAGTGAAATAAATCAGGGCTGCATGTGTAAACATCAAATTGTCTCCCTAGTGTAAGAACCTGAAAGAGTAAATAAAATCTGAAAGGTATCATTGATATCGTAAGACAGAAAAAACTGAACATAAGAACAGACAATTGAGATGAAAGAAAAAAGATAGGAAAAAAGGAAAGGGAAAAATTGTGTAAGTATAAACACAGATAACTATCATACAAGCAAGGTGATTCTACTCCTAATTTCTATCATTGTTTTGCAGGTAGCAATAAGTACTTAAAATTTTTACTTCACTTATGTCTGCACTCTGAGCAACTACACTGAAGACAGAAATATGAAATACAACAACTACTGTTTTCATTTGTGGTACTGGGGATTGAACTCAGGACCCGGTGCTTACCAGGCAGACACTTATTCTACTGATTTATCTCCCCAGGCCAAAAATCACTGCTGAATACCTTTCATATTGTTGTTTCTAATATATGTATCACTTTTAATGTCTTTTCCATTAATTTTATATGCTCTCTAAAATAAATTTTAAAATTCAAAGGACAAGAAAAAAATAAGTTTTTTGAAAGGAAGAGTTAGTATTTAATTATTTTATCGACCTTGGAGGCTTATATTTGGTAATCTGAGCAACAAATTTGGTGATAACCATATGTAATATAACAACCATTGCTAATTTACCATTCTTGTTTTGAAATTTTATACCATCTTTATTTTTTTATGTTGCTTTGTTTTTGTTTTGTCTTTGTTCTTATTTGTTTTTTTAATTTTTGCTCTTTCAAATAAAAATTTTTAAAGTTAAGTGTAAAAAAATATGTGTAGAACAAATAGAGGATCCCTGTTTCTCTGTTACATAAAGGAATAACCAACTTTCCACCTGTCAAACAACACTGCCTGTAAGATAGGCAATCTGTGAAGCTCTGCTGATAGTTTTAGCACTGTCAGCTTACTCAAGGTGCTTAGAGTTAACACAGTTTCACATAGTGACTGATTGACAGCAAAGAAAAAAAATGTGCCTGGGATGTATGAGCCTCTAGAGAGCACAGCTTCTACTTTGTGGAGTAGACTGATATGTCAATTTCGACTGATTCTCTTAATATCCTCGATCCTTAAGCAATGACACCACAACTGTTATGCTAAAACCACAGGAGCAGGCAGATGCTTTAATCCACTAAAACTGTCTGCGAGCCCGCTGGCATGTGTGCCAAGAGAGGTACTTAGTTAAGCATCATCTTCACCTTGGGGCAGATGTATGTCCTAAGACAATAGTTTAACCACCTAAGTTACCTCACTAATTCCTTGTGCCTGCTGACTGCAGCGAGCCCCAGAATACTTCTGGGCTTTGCCTCTTTCCTGCACCCCATTGGTATTCCAAGAAAATGTCAATCTCCAGAGGAGATATAGACAGGTTCTTGTTTACAAATTTCTGCTGTGCAGAGATGTGAATGTGAGAAGAAAAATACATGACAAAGTTGTCTCTGGAGAGTAGGAGTAACATTTCACTAGAGACTGACAACCATGGAAGAATCTCCTTTCCTTTCCATCACTTTTAGCATCTGGTACTTTAACTTAAGTAATTCTTTTGAGTATCTGAATCACAATATCACAATGACAAGCCAAGTTGTTGGTGCACAATGAAGAGAACTTATCCTTGATCTTTGAGGTGTGGATATCTTTCTTTCTTTTTTTTTTTTTTTTTTTGGCTTTTTGAGACAGGGTCTTGCTATGCAGTTCAGGCTGGCCTTGAGCTCACTTTTGTAGCCCAGGCTGGTCTCGAACTCACAACTATTCTTCTGCCTCAGCCTCCCAAGTGCTGGGATTACAGGCGTGCCCCACCACGCCTGGCTGTGGATATCTTTCTGATGGAAGCATGTAAGCAGTTCTTTCATACTCCCTGAAGTATCATAGGAAAAATACCCAATATCCCTGAAAGTGGACACAAGTTCACAACTTTTATAATCATATGTTAATACCATGCACAATCCTTCTGCCTTCACTGAATGCTTTTCTATCAGTTATTTATTTACAAGTAGTCACGTAGTTCCTCCTGGTGTCTACTTACCCAGCAGTATTTAAAACACCATCAGGGCTGGATCTGCCTGTCTTTTCTATCACTCTTCCTTCCAGTCTTTCCCGTCATTCTTACTTGCCTGGCCCCAAATTGGCACCAACTTAAGAAAGCAGCCAAAGAATGCAGCTATTTCTTAACCCCTGTCCTTTTCCCTTTTGTTAAGGATGAAATCTTCACTAACAATCAAAGCGAAAACTGAGAAGGATGAGTACTTCTGCTATTAGAGACTATAAAAACTTAACAAAATTAGGCAGCTGCCTTTAGCAGACAGTCAGAGGCCGCACAAAAGTTTTTGGAAAAAATAAAACGTGTGTTCTTTCAGTCACTTGTGTTGTTACAACTTCAGTGTCTTCCCTCCATATGTTCGTGCACATATTCTTGTATGAATTAAATATACAATGTCACTGCATGAAATTGCATTTGGTAGTTCACTTCACAGAGTCTACATAGTTAATTTTGTTCTCTTCATTTGTTCTCTTTTCATTTGAAACTTGATAGCAAATTTTTATTTATTTTCAGGAGAAAGTCTGACTAAAAGTAAAGTGATCCAGACTGTATTATACATCACATCATTACTTTTTTCTAAATCATGGCAGTTTTGAAGCCACCAGAGACATTTAATACTACAACCCTGTAGCGACAGACTGAAGATGAAGTTGGCATATGAAAGTCTATACAGCTTGTGTCCACGGGACTCTCTTTTGGGTCTGTTAAGTCCTTCCTCCTTAGTGTCCTTGACAAAGAATACAGGTGGAAAGACCCAGCCAAACTGTTGATCTGTCTATGAAGATAGAGATTCCATCAATAAATCTTATCACACCACACAAATACCTGCAGATGTACCGGAAGATCAGTGAAGAGCCAGTTCTGAATTTCAAAGGTGTGCGTTGTGAGTCTGTAATTACAGAGTAGATAGAGAAACCACAGAAGCTTTCCTGGAGTGCATAAAGGAGCTTAAATAAGAAGGTATGCTTCTGGTGATAAAGACAATGTTGACTGCTGCTGTGATCTAAACTTTGAAGATAAAAAAAGACATACTATAAAAGCACAGTCTCCTAACTTCACAGGCAGCATAGCCAGAGAAACAAATTCAACAGATGGAAGACCATTCAAAGTTATTCAGAGAAAATAGAACATTCAGAGAAGACTTATTTAATTTCTTACCCAGCTTGTGATTTAATTATTAAATAAACATATTGTATTAAAATCATACTATCCACAGGACACTACTGAGTTTTGAGTATGCAGAAAATAAATCAATAAATGTAGTGTATAATCTATAAACTGAAGGAATAAACATAAATTTACAGTGTAAAATTCATCAAATTTGATGAAAACTCATTTTCCAAAGTTTGATTATATAATATTACTATTTCTGTAAGGCTAGAAAGCGCTGACTGAAATGATTTATGTAAAAGATTTGATAATGAGGATAAAATGTTATACATGAGTTTTGATATTATATAAATCAAAGAAATGAAAATATCCTTAAAAAGCACTAGATGCTAGCCCTATTTATGATATTATCAAATCTTTTAATATTTTATCTCTGTTTCTTCAAACATGAAAGTGATCTAAACTCTTCCTAATGTGTACTATAGTATGAAATATATATATATATATATATATATTATATACATTATACATATATATATGTATAATAGTGTAACAGAAAATATTTTATGTCTTAAATGTCTACCATACATTATTTAATCATTTAAATGTCTACCATCATTATTTAATCATTTTGATCATTCAAAATGACATTATGACATCAACATATAAATGTATATGGTGTTTTTATTCATTTTTTCTTATCGCTGCATTGTAACACCAAACAACTATACCAGTAAGTTGATACTTGTATGGACAGCACATTCACTTTAGGGTATGTCTAATGTAATAAGAAGAGGGAGTGATACCCAGAGTTCAAAAGAACAGAATTTTATATAAAGGTCTCAGCCAAGGGATGCAACCTAAAACAACCAGGCCTACAAAGAATTCTCATGACCAAAACCAAAACTCATGCCCTGAAACTCATGCTCTACTGATTTAGTCTACATAGGTCAACTCTTCTTCTGGAGAGGAGAACAGAGTAGAAAATATTGAGGAAGATCATTTGTACCATTAGAAAAACAGCTATCATAGTTCATCCTTTGTATCCTTTAGTATTTACTCTTATCATTTATTCTAACAAAAAGTTTGTATATAAAATACAGAGGTTATAAAATATTTCATCAATTGTAATATAAAATCATTATTAGGCCGGGTGTGGTGGTGCACACCTGTAATCCCAGCACTGAGGAGGCTGAGGCAGGAGGATCGGTGCAAGTTCAAAACCAACCTGGGCTACAAACATGAACTCAAGGCCAGCCTGAACTGCATAGTGAGACCCTGTTTCAAAAAGACAAAAAACTATTATTAATTTCCTATCATCTTACTTTATTTTTATTTATTTATTTTTTTTATTTTTTATTTTTTTTGGTCTTTTTGAGACAGGGTCTTGCTATGCAGTTGAGGCTGGTCCTGAGCTCACTTTTGTAGCCCAGGCTGGTCTCAAACTCTCACCAATCCTCCTGCCTCAGCCTCCCGAGTGCTGGGATTACAGGCGTGAGCCACCACGCCCGGCTTATCATCTTACTTTAAAATGCTGCAACATTTTTATTATTTTTATTTTCTTTAAAATAAAGCAAAATTCATCAATTAATGTATCAGAACAAAATGCAGTTGATTTCTCACTGAAACCTAACTCATTAGCCATCATTTGTGTGTACCATGAAGGAATCCCATTTCACAAATCAAGAAACCACTATGGAAGTGTCAGGCTGCTAGGTATACTATATATTTTATAACTAAGAAAACAACTTAGGACTCGCATGTTCCCATCAGACACACTTCTATGAGACCCTGGCCAAGACTCCAACTACAGTATGAACTGCACAATCTCCTACTCTTTTTATAAGCTTTGGTGTCATCATAGGTCTCTGAGGACCACCTTAAATTCAGACACAGTATCTAATAAAGACTACAAGATCTAAGTCCCTTTCTTACCAGGTCATAGTCATCCTAGTACATGTTGTCAAGAACATGCAATGGCAGCTTTGTAGGTTTCTACAGAGCTATTCCTTAAAAGTAACTGGCTTCTCCTTAACTAAAAGGGCTTAGGTTCTGAGCACTAGCTTGATTTTGGAAACTGGATATGAGCCTTTAAATCTCTCATAAGGCAGTTCTAATTAGTTTTCTTCCAAGCCAACCTAATTTTTCCTGCCTCTGTATTTCAAGAAACACTTACTAGGCTGTCCATCTATTTCATTTCTAAGGAGCTATTGCCAGAGAGTGTTGCAGGTCAAAATCCTCTAATTACCATTTTAAACATGATTTTATTATAGTAATTGCACCACCACCTGTTCTCTGTAACTCTACATGATATTATTCCCATTGAGATCTGAAGCCGAATTGCACTGAAATATTCCTAAATTACATCCAGCCTATAGAGACCTGGAAACTCAGAGGTCTTCAAGGATGGTATTATGCACCTTACCACTGCTTCATTACAGAACTCCCTCCAGGTTTTCTCAGACTGTGAGACTGGGGTGGGCTGAGCATATTACATAATATTTTTAATCAAACATTCTCATTTCGAGGAGCTTCTGACTCCTACCTCTTCACAGTGAAGTGGACATGGTACTAACATTTTAATCTTACATGTTAACTGCAAGCCACCTTTGAGTGCTTGCTTAGATCAGCCACGCACAACAAATCACATATCACTACCAAGTCATTATGCCAAACATTAAGCTCTGGATTAAGAACGAGTTGCCCTCAGGCTAATGAAGTCAGCCTTATTTGATTGTATTTCTTCTCTCTTTCTCAAAGAACTTATTCCAATACATACTTTCAAGTTCCCAAGAATAGTTAAGGTCATATTTATTCTTCTTTAAAAAATATCACAGTCCACTCCACTTTGGCAGGCCACCTCTGAAGGAGACATAGAACCTAGAATTAAGGTTCATTCCACTTCAGCAGGCTACACCCAGAAGGAATCACAGAGCTCCACAGCCAGTGGAGTCCAGTGAGTCCACTTTGACAGGGCACAGCAGGAAGGAGCCAGGCACAGCAGCCAGATGCAAGTCAGGCAGGACTGTTTGAGTTCAATTCAACTCAGTAGATCTAGACCTGGTGAGCTGAGGCATACTTCCAGGCCCTGTGAGGCCCAGACCAAGACCAAGACCTATGGGTGCATCCTCATGGCACAGAGATGACAGCCAGCATGTAACTAGAGTAAGCTATTCTGCACGGAAGGCTCCAGGTACATGAAGGAGAGGTACTCAGACAGAACTCAGGGGAACTAGCTTAAATAAAAATTGGCAATTTAAGAACCTTTAGTGCTTTCCCCTATGGTTTAAGGTACAAACCATTACTTACAAAAGTTTATCAATTTCTAAATTTTGCTACCTGTTGTTAGTATTGTTGACTGTACTATTGCAAATAGGAAATTATATCTATCTTAACCATATGTTCACCCTTGGCTAATAACATCAGGAGATGCTATACTGAAGGATAGAGGACAGTGCCAAATAGAAATCAAAATCTGACTCTAAATTGACAGAGAAGGAAAAATTTTGGTACACACAGAAGACAATCTCTGACACTGAAGAGATAACTAAAGAATAGACTCTTTAAAGTGAGGCTCTGAGTAGTTATACAGATGCTTACTATCAAACTGTCATGAAAAGGTACTGCAAAAATCAAGATAAAGAGTTCTTTATGAAATAGAAAATGACAAAAAGAAGGAGCACAGTGTATTTTGGGGCCCTGAGCTCATCCAGCAAAATCTAGGATATCTCAGCTTAGAAGAAATTAGAAGCCACACACATGAAATCACTGAAATAATAGCAACTCAAGTAAAGAAACAACTGCAGAAGAGTAAAGAGGAAATCAGGTCAGAAATAATCTACCAGGTAAAAGAAGAAATGATAATTATTATGAAAGAATTACTAAATGTTTCTAAAGAAGATACTGATAAAAGATAGAAGAAAATAGAAAAATGATGGAGGCCTTGAATGAGCAATATAAGAAACAGAATACATGGAGCTTATATAAAAAGATATATAGGAAATTAAAACCCCATCACAAGATGGCAACACAATTTGAATGAAAGTGAAGATAGACTTTCAAACCTTGAAGACACCATTACACCTAGTGAAAAGGTGAGGAAAGATCTCTTAAAAACAACTAGGACCCAGGAAATAATGATTCAACAGCTGTAAGATGATTCAAAGATGAACAACACAGGACTAAGGGGCATCCATGAGAAAGAAGTAGACAGTGCAAATGATATAAAAAGAACATGGACAGGAGTAATAGCAGAAAACTACACAAATATGTGGTAACAAACTGTCATTCAAGTAAGTGAGCCATGTAGAACTCCAAATAATAACAACCTAATTAAAACTACACCCAGATATATAATAATCAAGATCCCAGAAACCCAGAACAAGAATATCATACTAAAAGGTAGTAGAGAAAAGAAACAGATCATATTTAAAGGAAAAACAGTAAAAATAACAGTAGATTTCACCTCACAAACCATCAAGTCAAGAAGAGCACAAAGCAAAGTATTTCAAGCCCTACATGCAAACAGTTTCCAACCAGATGGAAATATACTGCAAAACTTTCTTTCAAGTTTAATGAAGAAGTTCAATATTGAAGTTTCATGATGAAGAATAACTAAAGAAATTAATGGCAACCAAACCAAACCTACAGAGTACAAAAAGATATTCTAGAAAGGGATCAAAATTACCACAATTCCAAGAATGATAATGGAAAGAACCATTGGGAAAACAATTAAACACAGGAGAAACGTAGGAAACCAATAAAAATAAAATAACATGAAAAATATAAATCAATACGCATAAATTATGATGATATAAATGGACTGAATTCACTGATTAGGAGGAATTGATAGGCAGAGTGGACTAAGAAAAAAAAATCCAACATTATGATATATACAAGAAACACATACGGCCTGCCAAATAGCTCAGTGGATTTAAGTGCCTGCTTCGACAGATGCAGGGGCTAGGAGTTCAATCCCCCTGGTGTGCCTTGCTGGCCCTAGTCCCGGGGTGCACTGAGATTGCAGTTGAGACTGGGCATGGTGACACACATCTGTAATCTCAGCTCTTGGGAAACTGAAAACAGGAGGATCATTATAAGTCCAAGCTTTGTAGTGAGACCCTGTAGACTATGTACTAAATACATTAAAAGAAGAAAAACATTTAACCCATAAAGAAATTCATAGGCTAAAAGTCAAAGGATGGAAAAACTACTATATATCTCAGGCTCTCAGAGAAAAACAGGAATAGCTATCCTAGCAGCAGATAATCTGAACTTCAATCCAAGAATGATTAAATGAGATAAAGAAGATCACTACATACTGGTTACAGAAAAAATTCAAAAGAAGGAGATAACAACCTTATATATGCATTCAGCAAATATTGGAGCACCCAACTATGTAAGACAAATTTTAACTGACATGAAAAATCTAATACCCAACATCACAATTATAACAGGGGTCATTAACAGCCCCTTCTTTCAAGAAGATATGTCAAGCACTGAAAAAATTGGCAAACTGGTAGTAGAAATGAACCAAATCTTTGAAGAAATGGACTTAGTGAACGTATACAATGTCCTACCCAATCACATCTGAATACACACTCTTTTCAGCTGCACATGGGATGTTCACTAAAATACACCACATACTAGTCCATAGATCATGGTAAAGTGTATGCAAGAAAACAGAAATTATTCCACAGACATTATCTGATCACAGTGCAATGAAACTGGAAATTAATGACAAAAGAAATCACAAAAATCCTATAAACATATGAAATTGAATAACACCCTCCTCAGAAAAAAAGGGTTAAAGATGAAAACAAACAAGAAATTAAACAATATCTGCAATCTAATGAAAATTCAAGTAAAAGTTACTGGAATTTATGAGATGCAATGAAAGTAACTCTCAAAGGAAAATTTATAGCAGTGAACTCATGCATTATGAAAACAGAACAAGAACAAATACCCTAATGTTGTACCTTCAGCATCTAGAAAAAGAATAGCAAACCAAGCCCAAAGATCAGAATAAACTATAAAGATTAATGCAGAAATTAATGCAATTGAGACAAAGAAAAGAATTCAAAGAATTAGTGAATCAAAAGGTGGTTCTTTGAAAGATTAAATAAATTTGATAAATCCTTAGGCAGCCTCATCAAAAAGCAAAAAATAAAAACTTAAACTCAAGAAATAAGGAATGAAAAGGATGAAATTATTACAGATCCTGTGGAAATTCAGAAAATCATCTATAGCAATTTTGAAAATCTTTACTCTCACATAACTGAAGACACAGAAGAAATAGGGAGATTTCTAGATAGGAACAAATAACCAAATCTGAATCAAGAAGATTCTGAACCTCCAAATAACCCAATATCAACAAATAAATTTGAAAATGTAACAAAAAACTGACTTACGAAGAAAATCCCAGGTTCTTATGAATTCACAGCTGAATTCTACAAGAAATTTAGAGGAGATATAATCCAGTGTTCCTCAGACTGTTTAGTGAAATTGAACAGGAAGCAGTACTTCCATAATCATTATTGGAGGCAATTATTATACTGATACCAAAACCAGAGAAAATTTCAAACAAAAAAGAGCATCTTAGAAGAATGGCCATTTTCAGTGTTGCTTCTTCCTATCCAAAACTAAGGAATATTTTTTCATTTTCTGAAATAAAGTGAGATCCCACTTGTTGAATCTTTGTAGTATTTTCCATGCTGTTTATTTTTGGTCATGAACATAGATACTAAAATCCTAGCAAATAGAATACAACACAACATTAAGAAGATTATACACCACAACTAGGCAGGATTCATCCCAGGGATACAAGGATGATTCAACATACGCAAATCTAAGAATGCAATATTAATGGAGCCAAAACCAAGAACTACATGATCATCTCTATCAATGTAGAAAAGCCTTTTGACAAAGCTCAACATTCATTCATGATCAAAAGCCTACAGAAAATTTGGATAGCCTACTCTTTAATCTGATAAATGCCATCTATAACAAACCAACAGCCAACATAATTCTAAATGGGGAAAAACTGAAAACTTTTCCTTTCAAATCCAGTAAAAGACAAGAATGTTCTCTACTGTCACTGCTGTTCAGTATAGTTCTGAAATCTGAGCTAAAGGCTTAGATAAGAGAAGTCAAAGAATAATAATTGATGAAAAGTTAAACTATCACGATTTGCAAATGACATCCTACTCTACTAGGAAGACCCAACAAACTCCACTGAGAAGCTCCTAGAATTAAAAAAGAAATACAGTGGCATAGAAGTCCCATTCAATCTAGCTATCCCCCTACTGTTAATTTTCCCAGAAGAACTGAAAACATCATACCTTAGCGATATCTGTGTGCCTATGTTTATAGCAGCCCAATTTGTAATAGCCAAATCTTGGAAATAGCCAAAATGCCCATCTTTTGAAGAATGGTTAAAAAGATATGGTATTTTTATACAATGGAATATTTCTCAGCTATAAAAAGTGATAAAGTGGGAGACTTCATATATAAATGAATGTATGTTGAACATATACTCATAAGTGAAATAAACCAGACCTACATTTGTAAATATCATATAGTCTCCCTAGTATAAGAAATCTAAAGAAATAAAAATGAAAAGGAATAACACAGCTGAATGGAAATCAAAGATTATTGAAACAACACTAAAACTACGCTTGGAATGCATGTCATTCAGGATTTTTAGGTGTGTGCTGCTTCTAATGTAAACTCAAGTCCTGCTACACTCTCTCTCAAGTAAATGGTTGGTTAACAAAAAGATAAAAAAGGGTATTAATTGAGAATAAGAGACTAGGCAAAATACCATAGGCTTGACAGGCTACAATGTTTGTACATCCTTAGATTTCTAAATGTTTATGTAAAAATGTGTAACTGCTTTTATCACATTCTGTAGAGATTTATTAGAATATCAATGATGGAAGGAAAATACCAATGTCAAGCTTAGCCTAAGATGTTTGATATTTAGAAAGGCAGTGATGTTGAGCTCAATTACCTATTTATAGAGTAATAGTATCACGAAGCTTCTCTGCTTGAGGGTTGAGAATGTTAAGTTAGCAGACCAAAAGTTGGAGAAAAAGAAGGGCTACAAGGATAGCCATTATTCTGGCTCTAGCCCTTCAAGGTCAGTGAGGACTCAGGACAGAACAGAACCTCTACTGTAACATCCTATAACTCAGTGGTTTCCCAAATTTTCTGGTCAAGAAGATTATGGGACCTCAGAGGAAAGGGATAAATGAAGTATAGTGTGCCTAGGGAGAGTCACCTGGGGAGAAAACATTTTCTCAGGCTTTCACAGAGAACAAACTGGTCAAGCAATGGCCGTGACTCATCCAGATGTCTGACACTGACAACAGTTCTACAAAGCACTGTATATGGCTCCAAAGTTAATCCTGAGGAGATTTGACCTTGGAAAATACAAATGATGAAAGTTTTGTTAGACAGTTCTTGCTTTAACTTGCCCTTGATGACCCAGCAGAAAAGCTTAATTACGAGACATAAAACACAGAGATAGATTAGTATCGTGAGCTGTAAGAGGCTTAAATCAATAGCCTTCAACATTGTCAGTTTCACCGGTAACCCACTACCATTATGAAATATTGGGCTATGTATACAACTATTTCCTCCTAGTTCAAAGAGAAAAAAAAATTTCTCTCCTTCTCCTTCTCCTTCTCCTTCTCCTTCTCCTTCTCCTTCTCCTTCTCCTTCTCCTTCTCCTTCTCCTTCTCCTTCTCCTTCTCCTTCTCCTCCTCCTCCTCCTCCTCCCCTCCTCCTCCCCTCCTCCTCCTCCTCCTCCTCCTCCTTCTTCTTCTTCTTCTTTTCTGAACCAATATCGATTAGAAACTTTGTCACATCTGCATCCTGTGCTCTGTATGACTTTTGTGAAGAGAACAATATGCAGTGTGTCAATTATTATGAGCGTGCTACTAACATGTTATCTTTTATTAAAAGCAATAAAAAATGAAAAATAAGAAAAAATCCTTGATAGAACCAACAACTGGGATCTCCTGTGGGTAAGAAGTTTTTTCATCTCAAAAGAAATTACCAACGAAGTGAAAACACAACCCACAAATTTTGGAAAGGTTTTAACTAATAAGTATTTGGAGAAAGGTCTTCTTTCTAAAATTTATAATGTACTAAAACCCATTAGGACCCCAAAATTCAAAGACCCAATCCAGAAATGGGCATCTGAGATGAACACACACTTTTCTGAGAAAGAAATTCAAGAGGCTTACAAATACATGAGGAAATGATCCACATCACTAGTCACTCATGAAATGCAAATTAAAACAACACTTAGTTACTATCATCTCACCCCCAGAAAGGATGGCTATCATAAAGAAATCAATGAACAGCAAATGCTGAAGAGGCTGTGGGGAAAGGGACCCCTTCTCCACTGCCGGTGGCAATGCACACTGGTGCAACCATTATGCAAAGCAGTGTGGAGGCTCCTTAAAAAACTAGAGCTGGGAATCTCATTCAATTGAGCTATCCCCGTACTGGGAATTTTCCCAGAAGTACTAAAAACATCATACCATAGTGATATTTGTGCACCTATGTTTGTAGCTGCCCAATTGGTAACCAAATCTTGTAAAAACCAAAATGCCCATCATATGAAGAATGATTGAAAAAGCTCTGGTATTTTTACACAGTGGAATATTACTCAGCTATAAAGAGTCATAAAATAGAAGACTTCATATACAAATGGATGTACCTTGAACATATTGGAGAGACATAACACAGCTGAATGGGAATCAAAGACTTAAGGGTTAATCAGCAAAGTGACTCGAAGCAGAAAAGAGAGGAAACATAGCAGGATCAAAACTACACACTTATATGCATAGGATGAATTAGGCAAGTTTCCTAAGAAGCCTCAAAAGGGTTTTGACACTGATGATAGCAATATGTAACACTTAAACTATGCTTGGAATGCCTGTCATTCTGGCCTTTTAGATGGGTGCTACTTCCAACGTAATTTCAGCAAGTGTTATACTCTCTCAGGTCAATGGTTGGTTTACAAGAAAAGAAAAACAGGGGACTAAGTGAGAGTAAGAGAATAGGAAAAATGTCAAAGGATGAACGCACTAAACTTTGGTACATGCTGTATTTCTAAATATCTGTGTACAAATGTGTAACTGCTTTTAGCACAGTGTAAAGGGATTTATTAGAATATTAATGATTGATGAAAAATAAAAAAAATACCAATTCCAAGTTAAGTCTAAGATGTTTGATATTCAGAAAGACAATGATATTAAGCTCAAGTACCTGTGTTTTAAAGTAATAGTATCACTAAGCTTTTCTTCTGTAGGCATAAGAATACAAGTTTACAGACCAAAAATTAGAGAAAAAGAAGAGCTATAAGGATAGCAAATATTTTGGCTCTAGCCCTTCAAGGTCATTGAGGACTCAGGACAGAACAGAACAGAACCTCTGCTGTAACATCCTATAACTCAGTGATTTTCCAAATTTTCTGTTAAAGGAGATTAAAGGACTGCAGAGGAAAAGAATTGAAGGCATATAGTGTGTCTAAGGAAAGTCACCTAGAGAGAAAACATTCTCTTGGGCTTTCACAGAAAGCAAACTGGTCAAGCAATGGCCGTGACTCATCCAGACGGCTGACACTGACAGCAGTTCTACAAAGCACTGAACGTGGTTCCACAGTAAATCCTGAAGGCATTTGACGGACCTTAGGAGATTTAAAAAAAAAAAAAAAACTACATTTTTTTTGTACAGGTCTTGCTTTAACTTGCCCTTAACTACCCAGCAGAAAAGTTTTAAAATGACGCATAAAAAGTAAAGGTAGTTTAGTACGTTGACCTGTAAAAGGCTCTAATCAATAGCTTCCAACATTGCTGGTCTTGCCAGTAACCCACTGCAATTATGGAACATTTGACTATGTATACAACTACCTTCTCTTAGATAAAGGAGAAGAAATCTATTGTATTAATAACCCAAAATACCTCAATATGCATCTTCTAAGTATAACATTTTCTTACATTACTACCAAGAACCAATGTCAAAATATGTATTCATATATAATATTGTTGTATCATTCAATGTTCATATTAAAAAATGTACTACTTGTCTCAACAATGTTTCCTATGTTTTTCCTATATGATGCACTATATTTGTGTGCAGGTATTTTTGTTGTTGTTGTTTCTATTACTAATTTAAGTACTTTTAATGTGGGTCCTACCCTCTTTAATATTTTGAGGACAAAATACAGTAGTTTTTAGTTTAATTTCATTTTGAGAAGTAAAAACAAAAACAAATAACAGAAACAAAGACAGAAACAGGGTAATATACAACAATATATATGTTACAGATTTTAAAAACAAGAATAGCTAATTAACAGTAGTTATATTATCTATTTTAACATCAAATCTGTTGCTTAGATTAATGAGTATAGTTATTCAAGATTTGAAAAATAATTGAATATTAATACTTACTTTCAATAAACCTTAATTGTTCCTTGTTTCCTATATTTTCTTAAAATTTATTTTAAAAAGACTACAATAGTAATTGATAAGACATTAGAAATGGCACACATTTAGAAGACCAAAATTACATGTATTCAACCATGCTTTTTCTATCATAGTATTGTTAACTGTAGGCAAAATATTATATAGCAGATCTCTTGAACTAACTCACCTGTATAATTCAAGTTGTATACCTGATGAATAATGACTTTCTATTTCTGCTTCCCTTCAGTTCTTGAACACCAGCATTCTAACTTCTTTCTTTACATATTTCATATGAGAGAATTCACACAGTATTCATCACTCTTATGATTTATTTCACTTTGCACAATGTTCTTCAGATTCATTCATGCTGCCCCACATGGCAGGACTTCATTTCTTTTTAAGGCTGAATAATAGACTATCGTGTGCATATGCCACATTCTCTTAATGTATGTACCTATCACGGGCATTCAGCTTGTTTCCATATCTTGACTCTTGAAAATTTTGCAGACATCTGTTTGAGATCTGAACTTCAATACATTTGATGTATATTCAGGAGTATAATTGTCAGGACATATGTTATTTTTGCTTTTAATTTTCAAGAAACTTCAATAATGCTTTTCATAGTGATGATATCACCAAGAAGAATGAACAAAGCTTCAAATTTCTAGATATGCTCATCAAAAATTACCTTTAACAACTAGTAATAGTCTTCCTGAGAAGTAGTATAAAGTGATATTTGATTCTGGCTTTAATTTTCATCTCTCTGATGATTCATGATGTAGAACATCATTTCATGTACTAGTTGGTTAATTGATTTGTTTACTATTTTACTATTGAGTTGTAGAATTTCCTTACATATTTTGATAACAACCCTTGGAAACACAGTACATGGTTTGCAAATATTATCTCCCAGTTCATAATGTACATTTCACTCTATTATTCTTTTTGCTTAGCAGTACAGAAAGGCTTTAGCTTGGCATCATCCTATTTTTCTATTTCACTTTTGTTGCTTGTGTTTTACATATCATGCTCAACAAATTACCACCCAGACAAATGTCATTAGACTTTTCTCCCATGGTTTTCAGATTTAAAGTTTCAGATGTTACATTTAATTGTTTCAATCATTTGAGGGCTCTTTGCCATTTGTTATGTAACAATCAATGAAGATAAAATTTTATTCTTTTGCAAGTAGACATCCAGTTTTACCAAGACTGTTTATTGACGAAGAGATGGGCAGTTATTTGTTGAATACCCTTGATACTATTACCAAAGATTAATTGACTACGAATGAGTTACGGGCTACTCCTGTGCTCCCTGTTCCATTTACTTGGTCTAAATGCCTGCTTCTAGTATGAATGAATATTATTTCAGATACTGTAACTTTGTAATATAGTTTGAAAGCAGCAAATATGATTTGACTACTTTTGTTCTTTCTCAAGATTGCATTGACTGCTTAGGGTCTTTTATGAGTATGTGTAATTTTACATTATATTTCTGTTTCTTCTTGAAATATAATTGGAATTTTGGTCAGTATGATATTAAATTTATAGATTGTTTTGGTTAGGATGGGCATTTTAATGATTTTAAGTCTTTCGATGCATAATAAGGGATGCCTTGACATTATGACTTTAACTTCTTACAATTATGTTCTTTAATTTCTTTCATTCATGTTATAGTTTTCAATACATAGGTCTTTTACCTCCTTAAGTTTATTACTACACGTTTTGTTATTTTTAGTACTACTGTACATGGGATTCCTTTTAAATTTCTTTTTTTCTCATATTTACACATAGAATCATGACTGACTTTTAAGTTAATTTTGACTTCTGCATCTTTGCCAAATATGTTGGTTATTTCTAACAGATTTCTGGAGTCTTTAGGGCTTCTGCATAAACTTCTGTCACCTCAAAAATGTTTCATTTCTCTCTTTCTTTTTTTCTTATATAGAAACTTTTTATTTCTTTTCTTAACTTATTGTAATGATGAAGACATTCAGTAGGATGTTGTGTAGAGGGTATTTGAATAGGCACCCTTGTCTTGTTCCTGTTCTTAGAGAACAACTTTTCAGTTTTCTCTAGTTATTATGATGGACTTCACATATATAGCTTTTATTACACTCATATAAATTTTTATTGTATATACAGTTTGTTGAGGGTTTTTTTTTAACATGATGTGTTGAATTTAAGCAAATTATTTTCACCCATGAGTAGAGAGGATTATACAATTTTTAATTTTTATTGCATCAATGTGATACACCACATTAATATATGTTAAACTATCTTTATATTCCAGAAATAAATTCTACTTGTCCCTGGTGTGTGAGCCTTTAAACATATTGCTGAATTTAGTTTAAGAGTATTTTTAAGAGACTCTTCACAATTATGACTACCAAGGATATTGACATATTTTCTTATATCTTTATATAATATCTTTGATAGTGAGTTATTGTAAACCAATAAGTTGGGTCACTTCAGTGAAATCAAGGAAGACCTAAGATTTCCTATCAAACACAATGAGAAAGAAGTAGAACATCTGAGCAGACTAAACATGAATAAGGAAATTGAATCAATAATCAAAAACCTCCATAAAAAGAAAATTCCAGGACTAGATCTTACCTCTAATAAGTTCTACTGAACATTTAAAGAAGGATCAACATGAGTCCTTCTTAAACTCTTTCCAAAACAAAAATGACAAAAGACATTTCCTAACGCATTTTATAATATTATTTACTCTTATAGTACAGTAACTTCCTTTGGAGTAGTCCTATAAAAAGCTTGGCTTTAATTCTTCCTGTGCACCATAGAGAAATGTGATGGGCTGAATGCTAAAGAAGAATGAAGTAGACTTCTGAGCCAACTGCAACAACTACCTGAAGTGATGCCATTGAAAGGTGGGAAACAGAGGAGGCTACATCCCTTACATGAAGAAGGAGCAAGAATAGCCTCTCTTCCATCGTCCTCCTAACGTAAGTTAGAGAAATTTAAAAGAAGTGGTATGATTTGTTTGTATTAGGACACCATTCAGTTAAGAATCTCACACCTCTGCGCTCTTTGCCCCCACCTATGCGGAAAAATTAGGCTGTGTGTGTGTGTGTGTGTGTGCGCGCGTGTGTGTGTGTTTTAACATGTCCGTTCTTCATTTTTCACAGTCAGATTTCAAGCTTTATTGAGAAATACAGCCAGCCTAAGTTTGCCTTCACAGAGAAGGGACCAAAAGACATAATGCCACTCTTTTCCTTCTTCTTATCTCCCCGGGAGCTCTCTGTGTCCAAACCAATTCAGATACCAAAAAACCAGAAGACCCTAACTAATCTGGAGTTGAAGTATGTGGAAGAAAAGGGAAAAAAAATAGATCTGGCACAAAAAAACAGCAGTTATTTTGCAAGCATCAAAATCCTAACTCTGGCCAACCTAACGTGAAGATTTTGAAAAAGATCCAACATTAAGGAAGATGGAGAATCAAACTCATAAATGAGCAGAAAACTCTAGAAATGTCAACTATAGTTAGCAAATTACTGAGCATGAACCGTGTCACTTTGCTCCAGGTTCAAATTCCAGGATGGAACTTGAGAATTACCTGGCATGGATCATCTGTCTAATTTATTTAAGAAGGATAGGACCCCCTGATTCAGTACCATCAGACTATTCCCAATGAAAAAGAAGTAACGTCCCAAGTAGAACTCAGAGTGTTAGTCAAAGAATAAAACTAGGCTGAACAGCCACAAACAGCATTCCCCAGTGCAACAGTGGAAGGATTCCATAGTGTGCTACAAAGACCATCCTGAGCTGCACTCCCCAGGACTTTGGTTTGTAATGGGGTCACTCCTTCTGCATAAACACTGGGCAGCACTTCTGGTGGATGGGAATAGTAGGCTTGTTTGCACACACTCTTTCATACCCAACATCCATGGCACTTTCATTGAGCTTCCCCTTTCTAATGTCTCATGTCCACCGTGAATAATGCCAGTAGAACAATATGAATCATTCCCACTACCTGAACATGCATGCAAGGCAGAATTGAGTCTAATTTATTTCTAGATTCCCCATGTATTTAGCTTAATACTTTAAGCACAGAGCTCAATATATATTAACTGATCACATGAAGAAATAAAAGAAAAAAAAAAAAAAAAAAGCAACCTCTTGAACTACCAAAGAAAAGATTAAGTGAAATTTGATTTAAGAGGCACATAAATTTTACACTCACACCTCTTACCAAGAGCATCTATAGCATTCTTCTAAAATAGAACATGCTTTGAAATAATCCAGTCCAGAAAATTAAGCAAAAAATAAAAAAGCTTCAGTTTATACTCCTTTAGCAGATGGAGACTCTAACTGAAATGACCATTTCTTTTCCACTGTCTCTGGGGTCAAAGAGAAAGTCATTGGCTATAAACTTCTTTATTTCTGACCAGATTCCTCTGTTGTATTTACAAGGAAGCAAAAGCCCCTTGTCTATATTTTCCTTTGTTCCAAAAAATCTTGTATGTGTTTTATATAATTGTTTACATTTTTAAAAATGTATTGGCTTATTAATAAAACAAGTTTGGATTAGCTACAATATGATTCAATTGATGACCTCCTGTATCTGCTAACAGATTTAAAAACAGGTCTTTAAAGGGAAAAAATCAGCTTTATGCCAGTTTCAAATTATTGGACTTCTAGTCTCAAAGATATTAATCTGGGAAGTAAGCAACTACACGGAGGATAGCAATGTGTAAAACTAAAATCATGATTGGAATGTCTATCATTATGATCTTCTAGATGCGTGCTGCTTCTAATGTCATATCAATTACTGCTATACTCTCTCAAGTAAGTGTGTTTTAAAAAGGTAATAAAAGAGAATAAGAGACAAAAAAAAGTCATAGGATTGACCTACCACAACTTTGTACATGACTAGATTTCTAAATTTCTGTGTAAGAAATGTGTAGCGATTTCTTTAGCACATTCTATTGGGATTTATTAGACTATCAGTGTTTGATGAAAACTACCAGTTTCATGTTAAATCTAAGGTGTTTGATATTCAGAAAGAGAGTGCCTATGATATAGGATAACATCACTGAGTTTCTCTTAAGAAGGGTTAACCACTTAAGTTTACAGACCAAAAATTAGAGAAAAAAAGGGCTACAAGGATAGCCAATATTTTGGCCCTAGCCTCTCAAGGTCAGTGAGGACTCAGGACATAAGATAACCTCTATTGCAACATCCTATAACTCAGTGGTTACCCAAATTTTCTGTTCAAGGAGATTGTGAGGCCACAGAGGAAAGGGATCTATGATGTGCAGTGTGCCTAAGGAGAGTCACCCAGAGAGAAAACATTCTCTCAGGCTTTCATAGAAAGCAAATCGGTTAAGCAATGGCCATGACTTATCCAGATGGCTGACACTGACAAAATTCCTACAAAAAGCTTACATGGTTTCAGGGTAAATTCTGAGGGCGCTTGGCTGACCTTGTCAGATACCAAAAGTTACACGTTTTGTTATACGTGTCTTGCTTTAACTGGGTCTTAACCATCCACGAAGTATCAAAAGTAAAGCCATATTAATATGCTGAGCTGTAAAACACTCAAGTCGACATCTTCCAACATGATAATACACTATTGTTATGGAATGTTGGGCTCTACATACAACTACTTTCTTTTAGTTCAATGAGAAGAAATATTTGTACCAATAGTGTTTAGAAAAGCTATCATGTCTGCATCTTGTACTCTGAACAACTACTATGAAGACAACAATATACATTGTATTAATTATTGTGGCTATCCTACTAACGTGTTTTGAAACTGTCCCATTGTTATTTTCTTATTAAATTAATTTTAATTCGTTAAAATTAATAAAATTAAAAAAGAAATGATATTTTAAAAAATGTATCTATGTGGACTAAACAGCCAAGCAAGTATTTGTGAAAGAAGACGCCACTTTACTCACTTCTTTTTCCATCTCAGGCCCCTTATATCTTCCATTTCTTGTTCCTTTTCTGTTCCCTTACCCTCCTCCTCAGCAACAAGCTACACCCCAGAAGTATAGATAAGAAGATAAAATGATCTTGCTAGCTTCTCTGAAATTATATCAGTGCTCTTAACCTATGGCAATAGACATACTGAAAATTATTTGATTCCATTAATAATTAAAGAAATAAGAACTACAATATTAAAATAATAGGTTAACTATTAACCACTTTTACAAATACTTAAAAAGCAACTGCTGAGACTTCTAGGCAGAGTATGCATTACAATTTGACATAGGTATTAAGAGCTTTTAGATATTGACTGGCATTCCTCATCTCACTTTGGAAAAGTTACCCTAAGAAACTATTCTGAGTGCCTGTGATGCAGTTTGCAGGTAAGTATTTCTTATGCAATCCTCTACAACTAACCTCTCACTGATCACCAATTATGTGAACACCTCCTACCTGCACCATTCACCACTTTACTCACTTCTATTTCCCTCTGGGGCTCCTCGTATCTTCCGTTTTTTGGTCTTTTTTTTTTCCCTTGCCCTCTTCCTCAACTATTAGCAACACAACAGAAATGTAGACAAGAAGATAAAATGCCCTTGCTAGCTTCTTTGAATACACACCGGCGCTCTTAACCTACAACTACTCAGTCTCATCAAAGCCCTGCTGACGCTGAGCCTTGCCAAACTCTGCCATAGCAGAGTGAAAAGAATAACTGAGGGACAATTAGACAAAGAATCCAGGAGTAAATTAGGCCAGGGGACAGGAAGTTACAAAAATTAGATAGATAGACAGACAGATAGATAGATAGATAGATAGATAGATAGATAGATAGATAGATAGATGCAAAACAGTCCCTCAATGCAATTTTGCCTTGAGCATTTAAACCATTCCCACTGGCATCTTTCCTAATTGCCTTCTTTATTTCTGTGGACCAGCACTTTTCTTGATTGAACATATGTGCTCTGCTTTTGGCATCTTTTGTCCCTACAAAAATTTGAGACCACTGAACAAGTAGAAGATCAGTTGGATGTTGTCCTTTGGGTTTTAACAAGAAGTAAGAAGGCCAGCACTATGTAGTTCTTCAAGAAAAAAGAAAAATATGTTTCCACAGTCATCAACTCAACTAAGGGAAAGTATTGGCTAAAATAAGGGTAGTGATAGAGAAAGTTTGACAGACAACTACACAGGCCCACATCGAGTATTTTTAGGTGCAGAAAAATCAGACAGGTAGAGATCCATAGCTCATAGTAGAGCCACCCTTTTATCTTACAACCCCTACCTGACATATGCAGCCCAGAAATCCAAGCTCCTGCGACAACTGTTGCTTGTCCTCATACCTTCTGAAGACTGGGTGCAGACACACAAAAGCACTGGGAGTGGACTTGAGACCAGTTAATAGGAATTTTCTGGATTTTCGGTATGTATGGTGTAGTTTCTAAGGGAAGGGTGTACTCTAAGTAAACATGAGAAGACAGGCAACTGCAGGAGGGCTTGAGAAGACTCACTGAGGCCCTGGTCCTCATGGGGGGCGGGTCTCAGTTGCCTCCGTGTAAGGAGCCCTGCATTGGGTGTACTTTTACTCATCCTGAGTATGAAAGAAAAGGAAGCAAAGCATATTAACCTACTTTCATCATATTTTTTCTCTTTTCCATTCTTCTGGTAATAATAACATAACAATACATTAGTCAATATATTATCAGTGTCATTGTTTGAGGTTGTTGAGGGTTTTACTGGATATCTCACATGCAAAAATAAGATTATTAGCATTTCCTTGCTTGCAAATGCTATACCAATCTAATTAGGAAAGATAAGAAATTATTTTCACAGCCCACCTCCCAGAAAGATGAAAAAACAAATTGGGAGAAGGGAGACATGCTTGATATCCCTATTTTTTTAATAAAATATTTGTATCTTGGGAGCATTATTTTTAAAATGAAACCAAGACCACATGGTTTTCTGTACTGTGAGGCTTCCATATGCCCCACAATGCAGCCGGTAAAAACACTGATACTCACATCCAGGAAATACAGTGAGGAAGATTTAATACATGTCCCTTTGATATAGAGATGTATTCCATTGCCCCCAATAAATGTATTAAATTGCTGAACTGAGATGCTTGCCCATTCTCAGATAGCTTGGACGTGTACGATGCTCCACGGGCCACAAATTTCTTCTGCCTCTGTTACAATTCGCTCCCAAGAGTGGGGTTATAGTGTAATGGAGATTTAAATAAGCACAGTTCTTTTACCGTTTATCAATGGGCCACTGGCACAGAGGAAATGCGCAGCAGTTAGGGAGAACCAACAGCCAGACAGTCTTTCTCTGATAACTGGTGTCTTCACTTATTTCTTAATAAGAGTCCATCATGCCCAGCCAGTCTTCACTAATAGCCATGACCACTCTATCCTAGAACCTAATTTTACATTTAATGTTGCTCTGAGACAAAGCCCTTTCTGATGGCCAGCCCAAGCCTCCTTGCCTCAGACTCAAAATGCAATTTTGCACGGTATGTTCAAAATGAGAGCTGGATTTCCAAGTGCCATTCTGTATCCTCACGTGGAGAATGCACTCAGGGCTGGATTTGCTGGATTTGCACAGTGCCCGCCCCTCCCGCCATCCCTGCAGGGGCTTGTGAAATGTAATCAGGGAGGAATGTGGTATGTCAGCACTGTGAGGTCTCTGGAGCCAGGTGCTACATAAATACAAAGTATTAGAATATTTTGACCTGGTGGAGTGGATGGTGCTTTGATATATCTTCATCACATTGCATTGTGACAGCTTGTTGCAAAAAAGCGTAAGACAATCAGCAGCTGGGTTTATCCTGAGATGTAAATCTCTGTGGGAGGCAGTCATACCTGAATCTCAGGCTGACATGGCTTTAACAGAGAATATGATTACCTCCACCTTTTATTAATTTCCTTTTCCACAACTATAAAAATGTACCCCCAAAATGTTTCTCTTCATTAAACACAACCTGATACCTTTCAGATGTGCCACAAACTCTATTTTGTGGCTTTTTCTGAATAAATGAACACTTAGGAAGACAAAAAAAAAAAAAAAAAAATGGCAGCTTGGTCCTTATTAGTTCAAAAGATCTTTCTTGGTTGTTTTCCCTTTGAATATTGAGACCTCACAGATTAATGGAAAACATAAAGCAAAAGCATTGCATCTAAGTGATATAACCAGGTATTCTACTTCTCACCTACAAAATAGCAAGGCAGTAGGGATCTAGATGCAACATTAGCCAACAATGAATCTATAATAACAAAATACCATAACACTGTGTGCTGCAAATGAAATTTCAGATGAGAGCAACACACAGCAGTTATTGTATTTATTCATCTTATTTCAGCCATGTGAATTTTTGAAGGTTAAAGATCATGGCTTTCTATTAGATTCCCAGGAATTTACTAGCCTCAGCTTTAGAACACAGTGACTAGTACCTACAAAAATTTCTTTGAAGCCCATCACTGTCTTCAAATACTCACCTTGGCAAAGGAAGATAGGGAAAGTGGATACTGCACACAGCGTTCCGTAATTGCCCAGCGTGGAGGCAGATGGGATCAGAGCCCACTGGCCAGAATTACAATCCTTCAGACTGAGATAGGATGAAAATAAGATTCATGTCACCGTGCAATGGTTCTGCACTATTTTTGCATCTCACATACATGAATGCACACGAACACTTTTATACACAAGCATATCTTCCATCTGGACTCCAGAATCCAAGCAAAGTCTTATCTTAATCCACAACTTCAGGAAAAAAGAGACACACAGTCATCTGATGGCACAGTTATATGTTATACTAATTCAAAGGTAAATATGAATGTATGAAGCTGGAAAAATATCATATAATATTAATATCAAGATTATCCACTTTTCAAGATAAGGTAGAAATAACACTGAGAATTCATAATACATATTGGTGTGTGTCATGAAGTTTAGCATAGTAGGTAGGTTACTTTTTTCTTAAAACCCACACAGAAATGTACCCATCCAAGAGCCCCCTTAACATAAAACATTAGGTCCCCCCAGATAATAAAACTTTGAGTTGAAAATCTAATTATCCACATCTCTTTTAATGAATGGAAGTTTATAATGAATGATTCCAGTGGCAGAATACTGAACAGCTACATTTTTCATAATGTTGTGCTGCCTAAAAGTTCAGTGTTCCCTCTTTAATTTAAAACTTGACCTACCAGACAAATGTGTTAGCTTCCATCATGACCTTACATTGGTTTAATCCTTCTCAAGCTTGGAGAATTGAATGGAAAGAAAAGGAATGAGATTTGTTTTATATTTTTTTCAGCAGCAGTATCTAGTTCATTTTGATTAAAAATATATATGTGATAGCCTAGGCTTTATCCAAACCACAGAAAGCTCATTTGGAGTCCACATGAATTTTAGTTTTTAGATTGCCAATGGTTTATGTTCATTAGATTAGTAATTGCTATTTGTTGTGCAGGGTAGTAGATAATTATGGCTAAATAAGATAACACAGGTGAAATAGAAATGATTGAGTATTTAATTATAGAAAATTTATATCATTAGATGTAGGAGTTACATTCACATGTCTATTAAGGTCTCAGAAATGGTGTGGGAAAAAGGGTATTGACTTGAAGTACTAAAACAGAAGCACAGAAATAGCCCTTAGTTTTAAGCAGTGTTAAGCTATATGAAACGAATGTGTTTTTCAGAGTCATGTCATTAGCTAGTAACCAGGTGCGAGCAGGAGCTGGTCTCTGAGGATATAGATATCATCAGGTTTATCCATTGGGTTTATCCATATGCACTAAAAACTACTGAATAAATGAACAGATAAAGCTTTCCACATAAGCATTTTCCTTGTCTTTAGAA
This sequence comes from Myocastor coypus, assembly GCA_004027025.1. Lineage (NCBI taxonomy): Eukaryota > Metazoa > Chordata > Mammalia > Rodentia > Myocastoridae > Myocastor > Myocastor coypus. Next base: position 6,782 of record PVJA010020877.1, on the reverse strand, counting down.
AATAAAATATTACTTTCCTAAATAACAGGAAGAAAGTTCACCTATACTAAAGATTAGTCAGCAAGATAGATAGACAGACAGACAGATAGATAATAGATAGATGAAAGATTGATTCTCTTAGATTCAATCTCTAAGTTTAATAACTATGTTCATTACTTTTGTCCTGGAATATTTTTTTTAATCTCTTCAAAAATTTCTCAAGTCAGCCAAGTAGCTCAGAAGATTAAAATGCCTGCAAGCAGGGGCAGAGGCCAGGGTGTGCTGGTCCCACCTCAGGGCCTCGCTCAGATGGCAATGGAGACTGGGCATGGTGGCTCATGCCTGTAATCCCAGCTCTTGGGAGGCTGTAATCAGGCAGATCCCCATGAGTCTGATCTAGTAGTGAGACCCTGAACACCCTGTAGACCCTTCTCAAAAAAAAAAAAAAAAAAAAAGAAGAAGAAAGAAAGAAGATTTCTTGATGTTCAAAGCTAGTATTCTGGATAGGAATAACATAAGAGTGTTATCTAGCCAAATATTTGCATGAAGTTTTTTCAATTATCCTATCTCAGTTTTCCTTTGACAATGTGTTCAAAGGGAAAAATTTCACATGGGTCTCCTTCCTTGTGGAAATTCCAGAAGCCTCTCTTCCCATGGTGATCTAGGGAAGAAAATTATATACTAAGGAAGGAACATAGGCAACTAAAGACTCAGGCTTTCACATTTCAATGCATGGTGAAAGAATATGAGCGCAGACTGTCTTGCACCTCCTTGCTACCTACCTTCCTTTCTTCTCTCTTTTCCTTTTAAAAAACAGATTGTATTTTAAAGCGCATTAAAACCATAACTATTAATCCTGAAACTTACTTTCCATTGACTCAGTAGCATTCCTATCATTAAGAGAGGCCAAACACCGCCACAATACAAAGTCAATTTTTATTCTTAGGATTTGGAAATTCAAAGCAGAGTTATTAACTTAGAAGATAAAGTTTTTTCTATTTCAAGAGTCATAGTTTTCACAGAATAAAGCATTTATTGAAGTGCAAGCTTTGATAAAAATAAGAGCATTAATTTTATACTATATACAATAAGATTAGAAAGAATGCCACATTACATAGAAGCCATTTTTTATTCTTAAAAAGAAATAAATTTCAGCCAGCTGGGAGGAGGAAAGAATGGAGAAGAGGGTACCACTAGTATGAGCTACTACGAAGGAGTCTCTACCAGGGAATCACAAGAAGGACTGGGAGCACTAAAGGCCAGGGAGAAACGCACACTTCCTTGACCCCTGTCAGAGTGGGGCAAGAGCTTCTCAGCTGTCCTTCTCGAGCATGGGGCTACAATTGAATACAGAAACACTGACCGATGAGGTACATATCAAACATCCAAGTGAACCCTAGGCTGAGACCTCACAGCTCATTTGATGCTGCTAGGGACCCCAAAGTCTGAACACAGTGGAGGAGGGGTAAAGAAAGACTGTCCTTCCAGTGGGACGGGAGCATGCGACTGCAGAAGTGGCAATGTAGGAAGCAAAGAGTGGGGCATGGATGTGTAGGACTAAGGGGTCCGGGAGACCGGACCTGCACTTAATTCTCTGAAGTCTCTTCAATTCGAAGGTGGCTTTAAGAGGCACAGAGGTATTCAGGCCTGCAGACAAGAATAAGTAAAGGTTCTGAAGCTTGAAGTGTCTGCATATGAATTCTGAATTGACTGAGAGCCATAATTGGGGAATTAAGAAATAATTTAGGGTCTGGGGAGACAGCTCAGTAGAATAAGCACTTCAGTGCAGGGTTCTGAGTTCAATCGTTAGTACCGCAAAATAATAATAATGAAAATATTGATGATAATAATATAAGTTTAATTATAAAAAATAAAATTTGCATGTTCAAGTTTATTGCCTCTCAAATGCATGCCTACAGCAATCAGAAAGGAAATGTGGCTCCACTTTGGGTTGTGGACTAGGACTCTCAGTGTGCTACTAGCTCAGTGTCCTGGCAGCATTTCTGTGGCAGCATTCTTATCATGGGCAATTGTGGCAGTTTAGACCACACAGGTCTTTGTTGGGGAGACCTGTCTTGCACACTGTAGAATTTTTAACAGTATTATTGGTCTCAGTCCATTAGATCACAATCATAGTCACTGATCTTCAAAATTTCCACACATTGTCCAATGTCCTTTGGGGTACAGGTGAGGATACAAGCCTCAGGCTGAGAGCCACTGCTCCAGAGTATGCTCAGAGGACCCTCAGGAAGAAACAATACACTCAGTAGAGCACAGTTACAAACAACAGAGATAGCCAGTTTCTCACACATAAACATGAAGTCAAAGCCAAGGTCAATAAAGTATATTCATTCTGCCTCACTGTACATGAAGGAAAGAGCCAGAATTATAACTCTTTGGTGAGTAGACGTACTCACCAAACTCTATGCTCTATGTACATAACATGTGGAGAATCTCGTAAAGTTGGCACTGAACCTAGGCTATAGCAGCAACTTGTGAATGTTGATGGAAAAAATGGATGAGTGGATTGATGGATGGATGGGTGAATGTTTCAGGCAACTGCGCAAGTCCATATCGTTGGACATTTTAGGACCAAGCGTAGACACTTGGCTAGCACATCTATCCATTCATAAGGTAGCGAAAGACCAGTAGACATTTTTTTGTGCTGGCAGATGTGCTCTGAAGAACGTGATCATGGTCTAACATTTTATATTTCACAGGTCTGTGGGTTGATGGAGCTTTTTGTTGTTTTGTTTTGTTTTGTTTTATCTTTTTGATACAGGGTCTTGCTATACAGTTCAGGCTGGCCTTAAGCTCACTTTTGTAGCCCACACTGGTCTGGAACTTGCCTCCCAAGTGCTGAGATTAAAGCATGTGTCACCATGCCCAGCTCAAAATGGAGCGATTGGGTTTTCATTTGTTTTGGTTTTTTTTTTTTTTTTTTTTTTTTTTTTTTTTTTTTTTTTTTTTTTTGCAGTCTCCAGGTTTGAACTCAGGAACTTGCCTTGCTAGGCAGGCATTTATACCGCTGAGCTATCTCCCTAGATGGAGCTATTAAAGCACACACACACACACACACACACACCTATGTTAGGAACAGGCTTCATGCTGCACGACAAAGCTCCTGTAACAATCATTAGCCAAGCTATACGTCTTACCTGTTCGTTAGTTACTTCCATTGTATTGTCATGTTTCTTCCACAAAACTGCAAGTGGGCATAAAACTGATAATAATATACTTTCTCTTCCCTTATGTTTTCAGTTATGACTATCTAGCACAGCACTGAACACAAGCTAGCGTGTGCACAGGCTTGAATTACTGGCCCTCATTCTATGGAAATTTCTTTGACTTATTCAGGATTTGAATTCTCCAAGACCCATAGTGTGCTCATCACAGATAGACAAAAAGCTGTGATTCTACTGTCTTTATTTATTAATGTGTAGTTGGATGGCACATTATCTGACATCAAAAGCCAGTGGCAACTTTCCAATCTGGGTAACTAATAGAGATAAAGTACAGCAGAGGTGGCAAACTGGCTGCGAGCCAATGGAAGGCAGTCCGGGGGAGGCCTGCTTGGTTATTTACTAAGACAGCACAGCTAGGCGCAGGTTGTGCTCAGTCAATACCAGCAAGTTGGCAACAAGCTCCCATTGCTACAGCGTGCTATCAGACTTGGGGTGGTGGCCCTGGATGGACAGTGGAAATTCACACAGGTGAGTAATTATCAGGAAGCTGACCAGGACTCAGGCAGAAATGGAACCAGCCAGATCCTATGCGTCGGCTTGTGTAAGCCCTAACTAAGCGTGGCCATGTTTTCTCTATTCTGCAGAGATTTTCTCGTGGTAGTGTAAAGTGACTGAAAACTGCATAAGGTTGGAAGCTTAAGTGAACAGCCTCTCCTGCCATCAGCACAGTGGTAGCAGGGCCCTGCGGGTGCTGCCTTGCGCAGTATAAGTGCTTCTGATAGGTTGAAGAGACAGTTCCTATTCCCACATTTTAGTAGTAGAAGAAAGATAATCTAAGCAGCAATAATGTATGGAATTAATTATGAAAATGGGCTTAGGAAACAGGATGCCTATTTCTGAATCCTGAGTTATCATTCATAGCAAGATGATCTTAGGTCAGTTCCTTAGTTTCTCTATATCCTCACATAAAAAAGCAAGTAATATAAATCCCTACATAATGAGGTTATTAGAAAGATTAATTAGTACATATGAAGTTCTTGGGCACATATGGCACAAATTAAGCTCTCCATAAATATAAGGCATTATCCTCATCCTAATAAGCACCCCCTAAGGCTGTTGGGGGTCAGACCATGAAACGGTTACCTGTCAGCACTCTCATGGACTTTTTGAAACTTCTTAGCAACAAGGTAACTAAACACAGGCTTGGTGAATTAAGACTTTTAAAAGTTAGACCCTTACATATGAAGATAGTCACAGAAGTATCTATCAATGTATCAAATACTTTCCTACTCAATAACATGAAAATGCTTTCTGCTCCCTGAGACTCACTGTCACATCCAACTCAACTCATTTCTGAAATGTCTCAATAGACACATCTTATTTCCCACCACCAGAGTCCCTGCAACCCCTCTGCCCCTACAGTCTAGCTCTGCTTCTGGTGCAACGTAACTCTCCTAATAGGCTGAAAACAACACTGCTTTCTCACATCGTCTAGAGGACAATCATAAATATCCAGGAACAAGACTGTAGTCATAAAATCATTAAAATATGTTCATTCCCAATGTTGTCTTTTTATCATATGCTAAATTTGTCCTCTAATTTTGCCCCTGCATCTTCTTTCTATAAGGAAGATGGCATCAGTCAAGAGAAAAAGCTGGAAAAAATAGGGACAAGTGATTTGCCACAGAAGAGCTATATTCGTATTTTTTTCTCTGAAAAGGGGGGATTCCATGCAGCAGAACAAAAAAGGTAACACTGGAAGAAGAAAGACTACCCAGCTGATCCCATTTCCCAGCTGCGCCAGGTGTGCTCCCTCTGGGAGATGAGAATTCATGCTGTGGAGCGTCGGGATGACAGCGACCATCAGTGAGACAGTAATGAGAAAAACAAAGATGCTGAAAGATTTTAATATTTTATATCTGAATTAATTTAGATATATATCTCTCTCCACCTAATATCTTATAATATCCAAAGCTGGATATTCCTCCAAATCCATTTTCCTTTTGGAATATTTGTTTTTTAACTACCACCTGCCAAATACTCAGTCTACATAAGATCCTTTTATCTGGTATTACACAAAACATCAAGAGTGAAAGAATGACTGACAGGAGGGGCGCAAATATATATATATATATATATATATATATATATATATATATATGTATATATATATATACATATATATATATTTATATCTGTCCAAGATTACATATCTGAATGAATTTCAAAGAAGATGAAACTGTTGGTGCTATTTAGACTATAGCCAATGATTCTTAGTGGTTATGTCATTGCCCTGAATTTGTTGACTTTACACAACAAACACAGCTAGAATCTCTGGAGAGAAGTGGCATCGTCTTCCCTAAACCCTAGGGGAGGCAGCAGAGAATGCCCCATATCTTACAGTTCCACCCACGCCTTCCTATGAGGTAGCAGCAGCAGCAGCAACTTTGTTAGCAGACACAGCTCATGTAGCTTCATGGACTACAACCCAAATGCTCTCTCCTTTCTCTGAAATGCAATATGAATTAATTTACCCAAACATCCAAGAGTCATCTTTATATTAAATGATCCATGATTAAAAAAAAACACATACACGCCGGCTCTACTGCTCTAGCCACATTCATTACCACGATTTGCTAAACGTTTATGAGCCCATCACTATTTTTGGTTGGCAACAGCTTGGTCAAAGCCAGGAGGCTCCTAGAAATGTACTGTGCTGCCGCTGCTGCTGGAAGGCAGAGCTGCAGATTTATTCGTTGCTATTTCCAAGCAAAATGTTTCAAAGCAATCTGAAGGCTTGGGAAAGCAAGCCTCCCTAATGACTCCATCCATCCCCAACTGCACTGCATGCATGGCTTCACACGATTTAAAACATAGCAATAGTATAGAAAAGTGCCACCAAAATATCAAATACAAAAGAGTGTCTAATCAGTAGATAAAGACAAAGAGGGAAGACAGAGAGAAAAGATATATAGGAGGTTATTCACAGTTTATAAAACATTGATAACTTTTGGATAATGTTCTTCACTCCAGCAAATGGGAGAGATTCATGCATATTCTACAGCATAGGATGTCTTCAGAATGAGCAAAAGCAGCTGAATGGTAGTTTCTTTTGACTTTCAGACTCCTTCCACCTTGCACAACTACTAGGCAAAACATTGCTGCTCATGTTGGTTGGTTTGATTAGGCTGTGAGAGGAGGCTCACTCAGGCCCTGTGCATTGCTCCAAACTCTCAAGGAATGGATTCACTACTCTCCCAAAGTTTGAGTAGGAACAGACATTGCCACAATACTTTCTCCTGATGTGAGCATCTCAGGCCCCTAAGTACAGGAAGACCAAGATGTCTTTCCCTCACCTGGTTTTAGAAAGAAATGGCAGTATTTGGCTTTTATACAAGAGGCCACTCAAGTCTCCACTGTAAGTAAATACTACAATATCAAAAGTTAGCTCTGCCTCCAGTAAAACAGAGACTGCATTACTCAGAGGTCTTTGTTTCCTTCCTTATAGATCATTGAATTCTTTTTTTTTTTTTTTTTTTTTTTTTTTTTTTTTTTTTTTTTTTTTTTTTTTTTTTTTTTTTTTTTTTTTTTTTTTTTTTTTTTTTTTTTTTTTTTTTT
>PVJA010020876.1:0-27322 GCA_004027025.1 Myocastor coypus | reverse complement strand
AGCTCACACTATAGTGATCCTTCTCTTTTCAGCCTCCCCTGCCCTGAGGTTATAGGCATATGTCACCATGCCTGGACTCTTGGGTCATTTCTTTTAGCCAAGGATACTATTGTAATTAAATTTATTTTGTCTCCGTGTGTGTGTGTGCGTGTGTGTGTGCATGCGCACGCGCGCGTGCACATGTGTGTGCATGTGTGTGTGTGTAATGATAGTTTCAGCATCTTGTGATAAGACCCACACTTGAATGTGTGGAAACCCTTAGCTAGTGGTCTATGTGTAACAAACTAACAAGAAAGTTTTAGGACCAAGGACCAACCCAGAAGCACAGGCAGAACTTGGCCCACTGGTCCATTTCAGGAGGCCGTGCTGTTGGGTGCTGGCTTTCCTGAAGGCTTTTTTTTTTTTTTTTTTTTTTTTTTTTTTTTTTTTTTTTTTTTTTTTTTTTTTTTTTTTTTTTTTTTTTTTTTTTTTTTTTTTGAGGCCTTCCAGTTCCTCTGAGGGTGCATTTTCCCTCCACTTGGACTTCAGGGATACCCCTGACTTCTGGTGCTCAGAGCAGAGGGTTGAGAAAGCAGGCTGGGGAAGCCTCACCAGCCATTTCCCAAACACTCATTTATGCCTCTCGTCAACTCTGATCTCATCGTTGCCTTCCACTGTGCTCTACATCCCCAGCTCTGAAACCTATCAAGCCCAGAACTTGAAGAAAAGTGCTCTCGCTGAGCAGACAGCAGGACTGAGGCTGTCACAGGGGCTGGCACGATGGCAGCTCCGGTGGGAAACAACAGGCTGTCCAGCTCCATCCGCTTTGTTCCCAAATCAAAGCAGCACAAATGTGGGTCAGGTTGCAGTGTGCTAGATCAGGAGCGGCTGCAATTCTGGAAAAGCTCTCCGGGTAAGTCGGGAGTTGGAGTACACTGTAACTTTTCAGGATAAATGAAGTGAGGAAAAACAGTCAGCTTGGTCCGGGAAATCAGAAAGGTAGTAGCTCGAAGTTGCAGAAGAGCCCCTGACAGGGCTAATCTGACTGGAATGACGGGTGGCAGCACCACAGAGAGAGGCCTGTGGCATTTATTCCAAGAGACTAACAATCAGCAGCCCAGCCTCTTTTCCGGGGGAGAGGGCGATCGGGAACTAAGAAGATCATGCACTGAGACACCGAAAGAAGCCAGGGGCAAACAGGCTGCTTTCAGACCTAAGTATGGAGGAGAAGGCTGCTTCCACTTCCCTTGAGACAGCTACAGAAAGAGAAAGTGTGCCAGGCATGCTGGCGCATGCCCATAATCCCAGTGCTTGCGAGGCTGAGGCAGGAGGATTGGTGCAAGTTCGAGCCCAGCCTGGCCTTCAGCTCAAGACCAGCCTGAACTGCATAGTGCGTCCCTGTCTCAAAAAGACGGATGGACGGATGGAAAGAGAAAGAAAATCGAGAGACAGGGAGAGAGAGAAAAAAAGAGAGAGAGAGAGAGAAAGAGAAACCGTCCAGGTTCTGTTCCCACCCCCAAGCCTCTGGTCTTGCAGAAGCTCATTGCAGATGAGATTAAAAAAAATATTAGCCAAGGCTGAACACCCTAAGAGTTTCCTCCTTAGCCCTCCTCCAACTCCAAAAGTAGAGCTTAGATTCTCAGAGCATCTCCCTGGAGAGCAAATATTGAACTCTCAATTCATGGTTGTTTTGCAAAGGGCCAGCCTGATAACTCAGAGGACTAGCTTAGGCAGAACCCAGCAGCTGGGGTTCCATCAGGCCCCGCCCTCAGGGCTCGCTGAGATGGAGATTGAGACTGGGCATGGTGGTGCATGCCTGCAATCCCAGCACTTGGGAGGCTGAACACAGGAGGATCACTAGGAGTCTGATCTGCATAGTGAGACCCTGCAGACCCTACAGACCCTTACTAAGCACCTGTGCTTGGGAAGCTGACAACAAGAGAATCACTACGCGTGTGATCTCTGTGGTGAGACCCTGTAGACCCTCTCCCTAAATACAGGAAAAAAACAAACAAAAAAACATTGTTTTTCAGAATGGGGATCTCAGTACCTGAAGTCTGGCCACGCCCTCCCCCAGCGGTCCCTGTCGTCACACCCCCAGCTCCCTGGAGCCACGCCCTCCTTGGGCTCCCTGGAGCCACGCCCTCCTTCCCAGAGCGCCCGAGTCCATGCCCTCCTCCCTGTGGCCTTATAACCACCAGGCTTTTGTTGACCTCTCAGTAGTCTTTATATGCTAAATATATTAATAAATACAGGTATAATAATTATGAGAGACTTAGTACACGTGCATGACATAGATTTATTTATTTATTTTTACATATACCTACGTATTTGGTACAGAGTGTCACTACGCAGCTGGGATTCGTGGTGATCCTCCTGCTTTCAGCCCGCCGGGCACTAGGATTACAGGCATGTGCTACCTGCCCCATGTCGGTGACCAGCTCAGCACTCGTGGGGCTGGGGCTAGTGGGACATGCGGTGCTGGTCATCAAAGCCAGGTCCCTGCACTTGCCTACCTACGCAGGTGCTTATTCCTCTGAGCTATCTCGCCGGCCCTGCGCATTATTTTTTGATCCTTTCTCTCCTCCTTCCTGCGCTCCCACCTACCCACGTCCTTAACCCCTTCCCATCTTCACCTAGTCGGTCCCCTTTTCCCACCATCTTTTGTTTTGCTCTTTAAATTACCTATGCTTTGGGCTTCTCACCTAAGAGACAACATGCGCTGCTTGGCCTCTGACCCATGGCCTCTCTCACTCAGGTTAGGTGCATCCATCCTTCCCCTGGTAGCTCAAATCTATCCCGCTTTACACCTGAGCAGCACACCACCACGTATAAATACATTTTTTAACCCATACACCTGTTAATGGGAATATGGGTTGCTTCCAACTAAGCTATTATAAGCTGTGCTGCTATAAACATGTTTGTATCACTTTGTAAATGTATGTCTTTAATAATGTCTTCAGCTCTTTCAGGAAAATATCCAGAAGAGAGAGAGCTGGGTCAAGTGAAATTTCTAGTTTTAGTTTTTATGCTAAATATATTAATAAATACAGGTATTTATATGCTGTATTTTATATGCTAAATATATTAATAAATACAGGTATAATAATTATGAGGGACTTAGTACATGTGCATGATATAGATTTATTTTTGTAAAATAAAACAGTTTTAGCTTTATTTTAGTTTTAGTGTGAGGAATCTCCATACTGATTTCCGGGGCGGTTGTACTGGTTTACATGCCCACCAGCAATGCAGAAGTGCTCCTTTCTCTCAGCCTCACCAGCATTTGTTCATTTTCACATTCTTTTGCATTTTATTTATTTAGGACAGAGTCTACAGGGTCTCACTACACACATCCTCCTCTTTTCAGCCTCCCAAGAGCTGGTATTATGGGCTAAAACCACCATACCCAGTCTTAACTGCCATCTCAGTGCGCCCCAGGAGCATAGCAAGCATGGCACACTGCGGACTGAACCCCTGGCACTTTAATCTGCTGAGCTATCTGATTGACCCTCAAATTCTTGATGATGGCCATCTTTCTGGAGAGAGGTGGAACCTCAGTGTTGTACTACTGGCCATTTGTAATTCATTGGCACCTGAAGACCAGCCAATCAATGTCCTACAGAAAAACAAGTTTAGAAGTCAAATCAACAATGCAACTGAAGGTACAGCTTCAAAAGAAGTCAAGGGTAAAAGCAGGGTATTGATCCCAATTTTTTTTTTGAAAGGCAAGGAAAGAGTAAACAGAAACATAAATACATTGCCATTTAAGTAAATAATGCATTGAAATTTTTTAAAGATCTGTATATGTGTTATTCCCCCCAGGAATTTGGTAAACGTAAAGACATGCAAAGATCAAAAGCCAAAGGTTTAGAAATGGCAAGTTAGGCAAATATGAACCAAAAGAAAGCAAATACTGTGTTATTATCATTAAACTAGACTCTAAAATAAGGTGCCCTGCCCCAAAATTACTACAGAGCAGAAAGTGGCTTTCATTGCTTCATACAGAACAGACTGGGTAAGCCAGCCGTGAGGGAGACCCAGTCAGCTGCGTGGGCAAAGCACGGCATGGTGAGAGGAGACAGGAGGTGCAAAGGCCCCGCGGAGAGGCCTGGCTGCTGCCCTCCTGGAGCTGGTGAAAGCCAGAGTGGAGGGGCCGGAGGGTAAATACAGAGCCTCAGGCTTTCCATCCACAGTGGAGTCCGATCCTCTCTGCTCACAGAGATCTGCTCTGGATCTGCCTGCAGAGGGCGATCCCTCAGTTAGTTCCCTGAGCAGAACTCAGGAATGCCAAGGTCGGGCTGGCATGTTCTCGTGTTCTCAGGCTCATCCTGGCTCCCCTCCAAACGGCAATGTGAGGGGACACAGACAGAACGCAACACAGACCGGCACAGGGGGCGGGGCGGGAGGTGGGACACCAGGATGCCGGAAGCAGAACTGTACATGTAGCCAGGGAGAAAAGAAGGGGCTGGGGAGACAGCTCCATGGCACAAGTACCTGGCTGGCAAGTGCAAGGTCGTGAGCCCAAATCTCGGTCCCGCAACAAAAAAAGAGAAAAGGAGCCCAAGGCTACATGGCTACCGGGACAGGCCAGAGCCCCACCCAAGGCTACCAGTGCAGGGAAGACTCAACTATGGAGGGAAAGCTGAGGTTGAGAGAGGGTAATGCGTGGCCGGGCACACACAGCTAGTAAGTGGCCAAGATGGCAGCAAAGCCATGTCTTCCAACCTAGGGTCCAGGCTGCCACGCACTCTGCTGTGCTTCCTGCTGCCCGGTTTCTGCTGACGAGGTTGTTATTCTCTTTCTCTTTCTCTCTCTCTCTCTCTCTCTCTCTCTCTCTCTCTCTCTCTCTCTCTCTCTCGTTTTTCATCCTGTTCTGCAGTTAGTTTGTGTGAACCACTTATTTTAAAGCTGCTTCTTGTGCAGCCTGTGCTCCCCTCCACAGCTGTGATCTCACTGACAATTAGATAGCCTTGCACCTCGGGTCTCTGTCAACGCTGCAATATATACTTAAGCTCCCAATAATGTCCTTGGCAAGTGGAGGAAGAAGCCAACCCCTCAGCACCCCATCCCCCTTCTAACACCAAGTAAGCCCTGGCCACTGACACAGTGACACTCAGATCTGTTTGTCAGAACATGTGGCTCTCAGGGCCAGGACAAGGGACTGGATGACCCTGGCCTGGCCCAGCCGTCACAGATCCCAGAGCTCTGGGTCGCACTGTGCCTGAGAGGATGCAGCCCAGGAAGCAGAACAGGCTGTGCCCGGCTTTATAAATAGCCCTGCTGAGGAACAGTTTCTCCCAGGACGCTGCTGCCAGCTGCCTTCCCGCTGGTCTTTTCCCTTGCGCCAGTCCCGCTCCCTGTCCCATGTCTACCTTGTGTGGACACTCGGGCCTGGTCCTGGGCGAGCCCCACCTGGGCCTGGTGAGCTTGCAGGGAAGCAGCTGGATGTTGCTAGCTGGCACAGGAGGGGCACCGAGTACACACGCTCTCAGCGGGCCCTGTCCTCCCAGCCCTGACTGCCAGGGCTCAGTGTTTGCATTTTCAACATCTTCTCTGCCTCCCCGCTCCACACCCAATTCCTGCTCTTAACCGAGGAGGAGGGCTGCAACTCCTACCAATAAGCAAGCAAGGGAGGAAAGGAGAGAGGGAGGGAGGGGAAAGGAGGGCAGGGGAGGGGAGGGAAAGGAAGGGAGGACAGGGGAGGAGAGGGAGGAAACCTAGCTTGCAAGAATATTTGCATCTTCGTGCCATATCTTTTTGGGTGTTCTTGGTGCCAGGACGGAACCCAGAGAACCACATCCCCAGCCTTCATACCATCTCTGACCGCCAAGCCTTCCTGTAGCCTGGCCAAGCCACATGGCTGTGACCACGCTCACAGTGGTCCTGTACCTGTCACTTTCTCCCTCCCCAAACCAGCATCCTAAAAGAGAAAAACATATTTCAACTCACTCCGCAGAAAGCCAAGAAATTGATCAAGTGTGTGTAGTTGGGACTGGGCCTCAGTGCCTAAAGCAAACAAGCTACCCTAGGGCTGAGAAAAACATCCTGTCTGGTTCAGGCCAGCTATTACTTGCTAGGCCACCTTGTGTCATGTGATACAAACTTTGCAAAGGTATAAAGGATTGTCTTTGTGCGCATTGAGTTAGTCTTGCCCATCAGGCCGACTAACAACCACCTAGCCCAGCTTTTCATCTGGTCTATCTTTCTCGTTTCTCCTGCCCTGTCTCCCAGGGATAGAAACGTTCATATAAGACCAGCAGATCCCTACAGCACTTCACAGTCAGCTGGTTCCAAAGCCGGAAGACACGGCAGAGGGTCTGGCCAAGGACAGCCGCTCCAGCCATGGCACACCGGGCGCAGCAGGGAAAGGGAGGAGCCAGAAAAGAAACCCTTCCAGCTCTGCCCTCAGCAGCCTGCTCCATCTGGCTAGGCAGGCCCTTCCTCCTCAGGCACCTTTAGCGGTGGCCGGATCACGGTCCACAACGCTCTGAGGGCGAGCGCGCGAGGCTTCGGCGGGCGTCCAGGCGGCAGCCGCGGCACCATCCAAAGTCACATGTCCATGCCAGTCTCCCACGCAGCTTTCCCACACCGAGACCCTTCTTGGGAGCAGCTCGCCCCTGCTCTAGCTGCTTTCTCCTTGCTGGGACAAAGCACCCAACACCCACAAGCCAGAGAAGGAGAGGCCTCTGTTAGCTCACGGTTCGTGGAGGCTAGAGTCCATAGTCGGCCAGGTCCAATGCAGAGCAGCGTGGCAGACGGGCCTGGCAGAGGAGAAACAGCCCGCGGCAGGGCAGGCAGGAAGCTGCGAGCCTTCCTTCGTCCCCTTTACTGTTGATGCGCACACCCGGGGGGCGTCTTCCCTCCTCAGCAAATCCATCCCCCACACCCAGAACTAGGCTAACCCACTCGGTGGTCTGATCTGGTACCACACGCCCATGATCCAGTCTCACGCCCACGGCGCAGTAGCTCCCCAAAGCCCCACCTATGACCGCACAGGGCTCTTGCAGTGCGTCTGGACGTACACCGCGACCACCCTGCTCCAGCAGCTGGCCCATCGGCGAAGGCCCTCCCCGCTATGAAGTCCTCTGCTGATGCTGCCACCCAGCTCTCAGGCCCCAGCTGGACCTCCCTCAGGAGCTCGGGCCAAGGCGAATCGTGGGATCATAAAGCTCTGCATACCGCCCCCGACAGGTGGACACAGCATGCCAGGAGAGAACTGAGAGCACCCAGGGTCCCCAGGACGAAGCCACACAGTCTCCTTCACCCATCCTCAGAAGCCTGAGTTCTGCGCTTTGCGTGGACAGTCTGCCCACACCTGACACCCGGCGCGTGGTTTTCCCAGGCTTGCCTGTCTATGGCCTTGCAGGCCGAGAGCCAGGGGCTGGAATTTCCCTGTCTCACCGTGAAGCTTGAGAAGCTCAGCAGATCCAGGTGGGGTGGGCAGAGGGCCGTAGCTCTGGGCTCTGCAGAGGCTGCCTCGCAAAGCAGCTGGTGAAGCAGGGAGACAGGTGGAGGCAGCCGAAGCGGCTGTAAGTCGCAAAGCTAAAAAAAAAAAAAAAAAACTCGGAGTTTCCAATTGGTTGAAGTCATATAAGAGAGAGAGAGGATATTGGCTCCCCTGAAGAGGCTTCGAGGCTGTTCAGGATTCCAGCTGGGTCAGACAGGTGGCAGAGAGGAGAAGCACTCAGCAGAGAAGACCCAGAATCTGCGTGTGTGCCTCGCCTCTGCCATTTGGACAGAGAGGCAGGAAATGATAAAGGGAGGACGGGCTGCAGGGAGCATTCTGTGGGAAATAGTCACCGAATCTTCACCAGGCTGGGCTCCACTCCAGGCTCTCCGGGCCCCACAGAAGCAAGACCAGCTGGCAGGTGGCAGGGCTATTTCCCGCTACACGGTCTCCGCTGGGAGCCCAGCTCCAGGCAGCTGCTGCCAGAAACCTGTACCCTCCAGTGCCACTGTGGCGCTGGCATTTGCTCCCTCCAAATTGATTCGGACCTGAAAGGAGCCGAGACACAAATGCTTTTATCATTAAAATAGCGCCTGGCCATGGGGATTCAACACACACGCACTCAGCAGACCCAAAGCCAGTCTTTCTCAGTGGACTTGTTGACAAAATAAGTCACAGACAGTACCTAGGCGCTCAGCCGCAGAGCTGCTCACGGGCTTCCGGTTGCTGGATGGACCATAACAGACACCAAATAAAACTGCTCGCCTTCAAATCCGTCTCGGGACACAGGAGCATTGTCTGCAGCACCCCGATGGAAACAGTCACATATGAGCACAAAATGCCAAGCACGGCACTGCGTTAGCGCTCCATCTCATTTCTGTACTTTTCCAGTACAGCGCTCAGGCATTTCTGTTTGGCTGAAAAAGACAATGTGAGAACCTAAGGGGAACCCAGCGCTCTGGGCAGTGTCTCCAGCCAGTCCCTGGGGTTTCTCTCTCTCTCTCTCTCTTGCTTTGTGTATTACTAGAAGATGATGGTAATAGAATACTGAGTGATTCCAACCAACAATATTCACTGATTTTCTCCCGTGTCTCCAGGATCCCTTCCCAATGCTCCTGCAACAGCCAACAGCCAGTCTTTCATCCACTGGGGTCCCTTGCTCGTACACCAAGACTTCTCGGGCCACACAGCCTCACTTGGGAAGGTAGAACCTACAGTTAGCATAATTACACAGTGAATGGAGGTAGTTACAGCTTAACCCAACTCTGAAGGAGCTTGCGGTCTACGCTGGCAGAAGGTCATGGGAAGCTGGGTAGCTGGGACAACTATCATAGAATTGGGAGGCCAGAAGCAATAGGGTCCCAGGCCAACAGATTATGCAGGGAAGGAAAGGAATCGCTGCTGCTCGGAGAGAGGCTTTGGGGCAGATGCGGTGTGCTCGTGGTTAGCGTATAACACGAGTGGGCTTCCAGGAAGCAGTTGGAGCTGGGAGAGGGAATATGCCTGTGTAAGAGGAATTATCAGTGCTCTGCTCCTACACTTCCCATTGGGTCGGACTGCAGGACATGGTCAGGTAAGGTGCACACCACCCCATGTTCCAAGCTCTTGAGTGCTGTGTCAGCCAGAGACTGGTGGTTTTCCTTCTGCCGCTCAGCTAGCCTGCACCCCCAGCTTTTCCTGCAAGGAGGCAGCTTGACTCAGTGCCAACAGGATGTGGCATGTGCGATGTCCTGGACACCACTTCCAGGCCTGGCCTGAGTCCCTCCTCTCCTCTCTGGCCAGAGCTGGGCCTTCAGGGACTCCTGCCTGAACCCAGAGCCTGCTGCCAGCTTGGGCATCAGCACCGACGGCAAGCTCTGAGTCACGTCAAAGAGATGGTGGAAGCTCTGTCCATCTCACCTGTGATTAGCCGTGTGAGGCAGAGCCCACCTCCTCCCACCACCTCTGCTCCCCAGGGGTGTTTCCAGAGCAAGAGACGCCTAAATTCTAGGCCACAGAGATGTCAAGCTGTACTACAAAAACTCTGAGTCAGCTTCTTTCCAACTGCAACAGCCGGCCTGGGGCCTCCGTGGTCTTCCTGAGGCCTCCGGGAGCTCTGCCATCAAAGAGGAGTCCAGGGGTACTGCAGAACCTAGCGAGCGCATAGGAAGGAATGGTTGCAAGAATTCTCTTTCAGAAAGTACTGGAAGCTGGCTGTGGGGGCCACACATGGAATCCCACCTCTGCTGGTGCAGAAGGATTGCCATGAGTCCCAGGCCAGCCTGAGCTACAGGGTTGGTGTGCATTACAGAGCAAGACCCTGTCTCAAGGAAGGAAGGAAGGAAGGAAGGAAGGGTGGACAGACAGACAGATAAGATAGATAGATTTAGAGAGCTGTTAGAGATGAGATGGGAGAAAAGAAAGTGACTCTGAGGAATGAGGACAAGAGAGGATGCTCTCTCCCCAGACGCTTTCTCTCCCTGCTGCACTTTTACTTCCTGTTGACTGGGGCAGCTTCCTGATGATGCACCCTGCCGTCCTCATTCAAGCCAGGAAGGTCTCTTTTCTTTGCCCCACCCTCAGTGGCATTGGACCCTGGGAAGCACTGCCTACCCGCTTCTTTGGAGCCTCTCTACACCTCTTACATCCTTCTGGATTCTTCTCTTCTTCTCTTTCTCTCTTCTTTTTCCATCTCAGTTTGTCACCCTGAAGGTTCTGGCTAGGAGGAGCCTGTTCCCTTTTCTCCCTGCTTGGGATCCCTATGGGTCTCCTTTGCTCTCTGGCTGCTCCTTCCCGGCTCTGACTCCCTGAGCTGCTTCCTCCACCCTGACTTCTCCTCTGAGCTCCAGATCCAAGCATTGGATTTCCCACCTGGATAGCCCACACAGGTGTCTCATGGCTACCCCTACCCTATCCTGTCCAACACACAAGTCATTCACTTATCACTGGCTCTTGGTACCCACCAGCCGTCAACTCTCCCTGTTGGGTTGTCTAAGACCATCGGTTTGACTCCAGAGGTTATGAATGACTTGCTAAAATTGAGGTTCAGCATTCCCTTTAGGAGGTCTAAGAACTCCACTCTGTAGGCCCACTAGCATCTAAAAGTCACTGTACAGGCCAGCCAAATAGCACAGCAGATTAAAGCGCCTGCAACAGGCACAGGGGCCAGGGGTTCAATCCCCAAGCCTGCCATACTGGCCCTACCCTGAGGTGTGCTGAGACGGCAATTGAGACTGGGCGTGGTGGCACGCACCTGTAATTTCGGCTGTTGGGAAGCCATAAACAGACATATCACTATGGTTCTGATCTAGTAGTGAGACCCTGAATACCCTGGAGATGCCTCCCTAAAATACAAAAAAAGAAAAAGAAAAAGAATGAAAGAAAGAACAAGAAAGAAAGGCAAATTACTCTAACATTCACCCGATTTTACATGTCATCCCACTGTCATAATTTGTACAAATTCGTGTGCCCCGCACAACACGTGGAAGCCTGCCTGCTGCACCTCCACAGCTCCGCAGGCCCAGGAGCAAGCTTAGCCAAGTGCTGTGGCTCTGTCTCACTGTCTCCTCTCTTCTCCTGGCTTCCAATTCCCTGTTGGGCACATTTACTTTCACCTTTCCAATCTAAAGAAGACTCTGGCTCAGGACGTAGCAGCCAAGGGCAGTGTGCACCGTTCTGCTTCTCCTGGAAAATCAGGCGGGACGGCATCGTGCTGCGTCCCCGGGTTGGAGGCCCATCCCTGCCTCACCCTTCCTGCTCAGAACACAGCTTCCAAACCCTTGCAGTTCTCGCTGTCCTCTACAAGAGTCAATGCAACCTAGGCTCTACCTGAGTTAGTCAGGACTTTTGAATGTGTCAGAAAAGCCCAGCTAAAGAGAGGTTGTGTGGGGTCCTAAGAACAAGCCAGAAGAAAGGCAGGCAGCAGAGAGGGGGTCCTACAGGTGGCCAAGTGGGGAACACAGACCCCACCAAGGCTCTGTTCCACTCTGTCTGTCTCAGAGTCTAGACATCAACCAACCAAACCAGCCTCTCCGGGGCTGACTGCAAGTTTTGGGTGTCAGGTATTTTGTCTTAGCAGCAAAAAAGCTGGCTAACACGCTGCATTATACATTTTACTTGGGGCTCCAGATGATTCCACTTCACCCTTCACCTGGCCAGGCAAACCAGAAGAGTGGACACAGCTGATTTAAGTATGCAGGAGGGTGTGAACAGGCCCTATGCAAATGTCATACCATCTTATATAAGAACATCCACAGACTTTGGTGCACACAGCGGTCAGAGAGCCAACCACTTGCAGGTATCAAAAGGGCACTGTCATTCAATCCCTGGACTAAGTGGTGAGCATCTTCTAAAAATGTCATTAACCCCACTGAATTGCTAGTGGATTGGAGGTTCTCCTGGGCTGAACTGTCTGACCCAAAATTCATAGTGATGTCCCACATACAAGGCATCAGAGGATGACCATATTTGGGTCTTTGACAATTGAGTTAAAATGAAGTCATTAGAGTGGGCCCTGAATAAGTAGAACTGTGTCTTCATGGCGAGGACTCAGAGCACAAAGTGGAGTACTTTGTAAGGACACAGGGAGGAAATGGGCATCTCCTAGCCACCGGGAAAAGCCAGCCCTGCCCACACCACCATCGTGGGCTTCAGCCCTTAGAACTGTGACGAAATAAAAGTCTGCTCTTTAAGCTTCTTACACTGTGATAGCTGTTACACTGCACTCGCACAGTAATACCAAGGAATGGGAAACAAGCTTTGGGCGGAGAGGCCACGTCAGCACCCCCAAGCACTCTGTGTCCGTCCTTCTTTTCTCTTCCCAGTGGCTGACGTAAGCCTGGGTCTGTCTGCCCTTGTGAAAAAGGCTGCATCTCCCCTTCCCGAACACTTCCCCGGAGTAGACTGGGGAGCCTCACCTGTGCATTCAAGCACACGCTAGAGAGCACAAGACACATACAAGGGTGTGTAAGCTTCTTCTCTCTCCACAGGGTATCTGCAATTCAGAACTGAGATGAGTTTCTTCCCAAGAAAGGGAATGAAGTTTAGGACATCAGTCCAGGATTCAACAGGACATGAGTTCTAGGTGTGCACTAAGAGTAAAGCAATTTTAGGAGCACAGATGGACATAAAATTCAGACACAGGAATATGACTGGGGCATCAAGCACGTGGCAGCCAGCCACCTCCGGACACAGCTTATCCCTTCGTGTCCGTGGGGATTGGTGCTAAGACCCCTCTCTGCCACCCTGATCTGAGGATGCTCTGGTGCCTTGTGTAAATTGTGCAACATTTTTATGCTCTATGCGTCTCCCCCAGTATCCTTTCAGCCATCCCCTTAGTACTTCGAGCAGGTGGTCCGAGGCCTGCACACCTCCCCACTCCCCTAAGTCCAGCATGGTTCCCATGGCAAATTCCAGCTTTGCTTTCTGAAGCGCTCTGACATTTTTTTTCTTTCTCAATCTGTTTGAGGAGCCACCAAATGAAGTCATTGGTGTGGAACCTGTGGATATGGAAGAGGAATTATACAGGGAAATGCGCGCTTCTGATATAGGATAAAGCTTGCAAAGCTCATATTGTTTTAGTGAGATGTCCCCAGCTGGCCCCTGGAAGCTATCAGAAGGGGAGGCTCTTGGGTTGCTGAGACTTAGGTGCACAATCCTTAAGTTTTTCCCTCAGGAGGGAGAAGCAAGACCACCACAGACCATCATGAGAGGTCCGCCCTGGGCCGCCCATGCTCCTCAGCCGAGCAAGCTACTTATTTAACAGTGTGGTTGTACTGGTCAGGATTTTACTTAGAGGAACAGAATAGATATAATATAAAGAATGGATATTAACACCAAATATACAATCTATAAGAAATTGTAAGATTGGCTTACAATAGTCAGCCACAGAGTCAGATGAGGAAGCACACACAGGGCGTCTGCATGCTCTGGACTGAAGAATTCAGTCCCGAGGTCTGAATTTCACTGCAGCACTCCGTGTAAGTCTCTGTCGGCTGATGGGTCTGCGATGGAAGACTGAAGTGTCTGTAGATGGACGCTGAAGAGTCTGTGACGGATGGCGAAAGATCTAAGCTGGAGGCCGAAGAGTCTGCGCTGCAAGCCAGACGATGAAGTCCAGTCTCAACGCGAAGACCGAAGCTTCTCCGACTAAGTGAAGTGTTGACTCCTCCTTCAGCCCTTTAAAAAGTCTTCTTGTGCTCAGTCATTCTGACGTGGGCTCACTGCGCCCTAGGGTGGAACCAATCATACCCCAGGACGGGCCCTTGATCCCGTTCTAGGGAGAAATCCAATCATATCCTAGGCGGGCCCTGGTCACACTCCAGGGAAGAACCAATCGTACCCCAGAGTGGGGCTCCCACCAACAGGGAACCGGGCTGCTGAGTCATTCAGCCAAGTTGACACATTGTATCAACCACTACAGTGGTTCATTCTTCTTCGTTTTTCAAGAAAACACTAGTAAGCGATGGAGAAGGCACACAGGCAGGCCAAAGCCCCGGAGACCACTGGCTGGGCTGGCCCAGAGGACAGACCCCGGAAGTGGTTCTTACAGTGACACTCAGAGAGCATCAGCCACCCTCCCATTCTGCAGGGGGGCAGGGAGAGGTCCTGGGGTGGTAGGAGGCTTGCGTTAGTTCGCACCACTGTTAAAGGAAGAACTTGCTCCCCCTCCCCCTCCCCCCGCCACGTGAGCTTTTCCTCTTGGCCTTCCCCTCCCCATTCTGTGCGTCTCCGGCCCACTGGAGCTCCTTGGACCACTTTTCTGTCCACCAGTGCCTGCCTTTCCATACCTCCCTCCCGCCAAGAGCCCTCTTCCCTTCCCCAGCTCACAACCTTTGTCCCTAGGCACTGTCACAGCTTCTTGGCTCCCCCATTTCTGAGCTAAACTGGCTCTCCCTTGCGCACCAGTGGGTCCCCAAGCCTTCTTTGTCCTCCGTCCCTCAGGTTCAGATGCAGCCCCTCCCTGCCTAGTGGATACCTCCACAGCTACAGACCGCAGCGGCTGCTGTCGGCACCTCGCCCTTCTCAGAGGGTGTCTCAGTTACTCTGCTCTCATTGCTGGCACAAATACCCGACACCCAAAATGAGGGAAGGAAAGGTTTATTTAGCTCACAGTTACTGGAGGTTTCAGTCCATATTTGGCTGGCTCCAAGGCAGAGTGGCACATGGCAGAGGGCAGCGGTTCACGGCAGTGGAACAGCAATAGGCCAACAATGACAAGAGTCTGTCTCTCTGTCTCTCTTACATTACTTTCAGGCTCTCCACCTTAGGCTATCCGCCTCAGGCCACACCCATAATCCCAGATTATCAGACCCACAATCCATCCTTGGACCGCCCATAATAACAGTGGATCCTGAGTTAACCTCAAATGCTACAAGTCTCCACCCATGACTACATGAAGCTTTGGGGGGACAGCGAGACACAAACCATAACAGGGCGCACAGGAGCATGGCAGAATGAGGTGGAGCCTCAGAATCCAAGGGTCTGGTTCAGATCTCAGTGGCATCTCGTGCCAGCTGGGAGACTTGGAGCAGATCTCCTTACCTGGCGAGGTCATTAGTGTTGAGTAAAGAACCCCACCATCATCCTCACCGTCAAAGTGAGAGGCCCCTAAGAGGCCGCTGACCTGAATTCTCACCCCACATTAGCCACGTCATTTGTATTGGCCATAGAACTTCACCTCATTGGCCTTCAGTTTTCACCTTTCATCTCTCTGGTCCTTAATTTCCTTCCTGCAGAACGCAGAGGGTCGTGGAGCCTACCCTGCCGTTATGTCCTGTGTAACAGACTCCCAACATGATAGAGAAATTAGGCATGTTTTGTGGGTTTGCAAGCTATATGTCAGCTGTTTAGTTTTAAAATCCCAGTTGCTCTGCAGTGTCTCGATTCGTACTGCAGAGATCTCTTGTGGGTACACGTGAGAGTTCTCTTACCCCAAGGGACCATGACAGAAGAAGGGCATTTGGGACCCATGCCACTACCACGTCAGGTCCAGAGGTAGTTAGGGCTTTAGGCTTGATTTTTATTAGGGACAAAAGAAAGCTTGCCTAGAATGGGAGGAGGTGGAGAGGCTGCAGGGAGAGCCAGGTGACTGTTCACCACAAATCCAGCCCTAGCTCTGCGTCCTTAGTCATTAAACATTGCATTGGCTTCTGTCTAAATTTGCATCCAAATGGCTCAGTCTCAGGGCATGAATATGAAGGAGGACAAGTGGCATTTTGATCCGGGTCAAAGGACACAAGCCACATGGTACATGCAGGCTGTCACTGGCACTTGCTTCCCAGATCCACCCCACCTGCAAGGCTCTCACACCCCTCTCCTCCCTCACACACATGAGCTTGTGCACACACTCACATGCAGATGCATCCGGGGCTCTCTCGCTCCTTTCTCCTCACAGAGACAGCCATGACTGACACCCACAACCAAAGGTAGGGGAGGTTTATTTTGATGCATGACTCAGGCCACAGTTGGCCGGCGCCAAGGCAAGACGTACAGTAAAGAGGCACCCACCACCGAGCAGCCAAGAAGCGGAGATCAAAGAGGAACAGAGAAGCGAGACACGAGTCCCCCTGCAGGCCATCACCCCCAGTAACCCACTCTTCCAATCAGACCCCACCTCCCAACAGCAACCCAGCTAGAAGTCTGATAACGCCATCCCCTTGCCAAAGCCCCACCTCTGGGTGCAGGAGACTGTTGGGGGCCACATGACTCCAGTCCATAAGAGGCCTCTTCATGAGGGACTACGAGGTCCCTGAGATGGGAGTGTGGACCCAGGAAGAGTGGAGGAACAAGGTGGGCAGGCAGCTGCCGGGGCCGCAGTGAGGGGGACTGGCTGCTTCGACGCCAGAAGGGAAGGACAGCTCTGGTTGGGTCCCTGCAGACCCCTTGGCAAGCCCATTTATTCCCAGCACAATGGGGACATTCACTTCAGCGTCTGGGAAGATGGCATCCTCTCTGCGCCAGCCTCCCAGCCCTTCCGGAGCCCAGCCACCTTGATGGTGTGGCCACGGCCGATTACGCCAGCGCAGCTGTGGGATTCAAGAACGCACACTCCATTTGTGGGTGCATTAATCCCCACAGGCACTGTGGGTGCTTTCCAAGCAAAGGTGGTGTGTAACCTTCAATCATTTCTGCCTATGCGAAGCCATAGGTGGCCTGAGCGGAGACAGGCCCTGCCTATGGGTGTGACTGCAGAGGGCTGGTCACTGTTTAGGGGCCAGGACAGAGGACAGCATGCGGTGGGGAAGGAGCAGCCCCTGGTAGTCCAGCTCTGTCGCCTCCTAGGCTGCGGGCCACCTGAGCCCGCTCCTTTATTTCTGAATGGGAAAGCATGTCCACGCCCACACATTCTCCTGAGGATTAGGGAGAGTGTTTAGGAAGCCTCTCCTGCCGCAGTGGGCACCAACAAGCCACTTAAAGGCAAGTGAATCTCTGGTTCCACCAAAAAAAAAAAAAAGAAGGCAAGTGAGTTAAAGCCCAGATCAAGAAGTTAGTTTCCATGGAAGAGCTGCTGCTGGTGATTCTGGCATCCACATTGCCCCCTTCTGCTGCCCACTTCTGTCACGGTTCCATGGCCACCCTACCTCCCTCAGGAACAGCAACACTGGCAGTCAGAGCAAAGCTTCCCCAGTGTGAGGCCCTTGGACACGAAGCCCTTGCTAGAATCCGGGACAGCACCATTGTGCTTATGTAGATGAAGCTGAAGTCCCAAAGAGCTGAGTAGCCTACCTAAACTGTGGCAAGCCTGCTTGAGAATGCATACATGTGGCTCCCAACTCCAGGCTCCAAAGCTGGGACACATGACCTTCCCAGGAGACAAGGCGTGGTGGCTTTGCTTCCTGACGACGGACTTTGCAGGCAGCCCCAGGAGCGCTCTGATTGCTCCCCTGTGGGGCTGGCCCAGAGGACCACACCATAGCTTCGCACGCCCGACGCTCCACAGCATCTAACATGCCTCTGAAAAGAAAGGAAAACACATTCTGCTTCAATGCCGTCACACTCTAACTCAGTGTTATGGTTTATGTCTAGTTGCCCCCCCCCCCCCGGCCCCAAAGCCTCATGCAAACATGGGGCGGGGACTTCTAGAGTTTGAGACTTGATCTATGATCCACTGGGATTCTGTGGTTTAGTAATGGTCTGAGTACTGCTGAAACTATGGGTGTGGCCTGAGGTGGATAGGCTAAGGCAGAGAGCCTGATGTAATTTAAAAAGGGAAACAGAGAGAGAGATACACTTGCACTGTTGCTCTGCTGCCCTGTTTGGTTGGCTGCCTCTCTCACCATTTTGTTGCTATTCCGGCACCATAAACTGGATGCTGTCTGCCCTATTCCACTCAGCCTTGGGCCAGCCGAGTATGGACTGAAACCTCCAGTAACTATGAGCTAAATAAACCTTTCCTTCCTTCATTTTAAGTGTCAGATATTTGTCCCAGCAATGAGTAAAAAGTAACTAAGACAGAATTTAGTCTGTAATCCCAGCACTCAGGAGGCTGACGCAGGAGGATCAGTGCAAGTTCGAGACCAGCCCGCACTACCAAAGTGAGCTCAAGGCCAGCCTCAACTGCATAGCGAGACCCTGTCTCAAAAAGACAAAAAAAAAAAAAAAAGAGAGAATTTAGTACCAGAGAAATTGGGTCATTGCTATGACTAACCTGACCATGTGGATTACAAGCTTTTGGGAATAGCTTACAGAAGAGCTAGGAAAGGTTCAAAGATGTCGGCTACCCTAGGCTGTTCTGTTTGGAAGATTCTGGTCAGAACTCAGATCAGAAGACTGGCTTGAAGACTGGGTATAAAGAATGGCTTAGGAGCAGAGATTGGAAATGTTTGGAGGGTCCTCTACTTGTAAAGAGCTGGAAAGGCTTTGGCTGATCTGTAGGGGACATTCTGGTCGGAACTCAGACCAGAAGACTAACTGAAGGCCTGCCTGTAAAAACAGGTTGAGGAGGTTTCTGCTGGAAAAAAGGACAGCATTGGTCATTGGACTCCAGCTGATTTGTGCTATGGATTAGCTGAAAGTCTGTAGAAATTTTGCTTGTGCCCAGAGACTTTGCCTAAAACTAAGATTAAGCATGGCAGACTGATTAATCTTTCAGGAGATATTTCAAAGCAGCCAACTACTGGGGTGGTAGTATGGTTGTTATTGGTGGCTTTTAGCCAGATTTATGTTGAAAATCAAGAGCAAAGAGCCAAGAAAGATGATTTAAAAGGTGAGTTTGGCCAGAAAGGAAGCACCAGGAAAGCTGTGGACTGCAAAGATGGAGCATAGAGGATCTCCATTGCTGGGAAGGAACCAGAAAAATCAAAAGTATGACCTGAGGGCATGGCAAGAGGTGGCAGCTCTCCACCATTTGCAGCCTCAGAATTGCAAGGGAGAGAGGTTTCTCTTTGAGAAGAAAGCCTCAGAGATCCAAGTACTAGAATGGCAGCAGTGGCCAAACCCAGTTCCAAACTGGCACTGGCATAGAGAATTTGTTTCTCAGAATCAGGGTCAGAATGCTCAGCGATCTAGGCCCTTGACCTCTACCGCCAAGAGAGAAGGAAGCCCGGCTACTGCTCTAGCTGACAGCAGACCTTGGCATCATTCACACAGATCTATGCAGAATGTGGGAGTTCTGAGGTCAAGCTTCCACCACAATTTCAGAAGAAGGCCTGGGAGGCCAGGCAGTGTGCCTCTGAGAGGGCAGTATGTAAAGCTGATTGTGAGAAGCCTGTTCAGTGAAAACCCCAGAAGTTTGGAAAAGCCAGGAACATGGATCATGCAGACAGAGAGCAAAGCCAGCCTAAGAGAAAAGCCATGGAAACCACCACAAAGAGAGCCATAGGGGCAGAGCCATGTAAGACCTTTGGAGCACACAACTCAGTGCTTCGGATGTTCCAGTTGAAACTATGGGATTTAATGTTTACCCTGCTGGATGTTGGACTTGTGTTGGTACCAGTGTTTTGTATTCCCCTGTTGTTTGCAACTTTTGGAATGCTAATGTTTATCTTGTGCCTTTGAATTTTGGATATGTTTAACTTTTCCATTGTACAGGGACTCACAGTTGAGAGTTTGCCTTGGATCCTGGAGGAGAATTGGGACTTTGACTTTTCAGCAATGCTGAAACTGTTGGGACTTTGGCAGCTCTTCCAGATGGACTAAAATGTATTTTGCACAAAGGGCTGTGCATGAGACTTTGGGGGTCCAGGGGCAGAATGTTATGGTTTATGTCTAGTTGTCCCCCCAAAGCCTCATCAATCATGGGGCAGAGACTTCTAGAGTTTGAGACTTGAATGATGATCCACTGGGATTATGTGTTTTAGCACTGTTGAGATTATGGTCTGAGTACAGCTGAGGCTATGGGTGTGGCCTGAGGTGGATAGGCTATGGCAGAGAGCCTGATGGAATTAAAAAAGGGAAACAGAGAGAGAGAGACAGACTTGCGCTGTCGCTCTGCTGCCCTGTTTGGTTGGCTGCCTCTGTCACCATTTTGTTGCTGTTGCGCTGCCATGAACTGGATGCTCTCTGTCCTGCTCCACTCAGCCTTGGGCCAGCCGAGTGTGAGCTGAAACCTCCAGTAACTGTGAGCTAAATAAACCTTTCCTTCCTTCATTTTGAGTGTCGGGTATTTGTCCCAGTAACGAGTAAAAAGTAACTAAAACCCTCAGCCTGGGATTCCTTGTCTCCAGTGGGGCAGAAAGCAGTGTAGACACACGCAGCCTACCGGGCAGCCACTCCCCCGCCACCCCGCATCTTCTCCCCTAACTGATCGCTAAGCAAACAACTAAAGGGAGAGCTTAAGGGCAGCCAGTGAGGTTCCTAAAATAAGTCACCGTGGGAGGAGGCAAAGGTTTCTGAGGGAGGAAAATTGGAGAGGAGTGAGAAAAAAGGAAAATTGCCAATGGATGGAAAAAGTTTCTGACTTATAAAAACATGGGGGAAGAAACGGAAAATATTCAGTAAGTAGAGTC
This sequence comes from Myocastor coypus, assembly GCA_004027025.1. Lineage (NCBI taxonomy): Eukaryota > Metazoa > Chordata > Mammalia > Rodentia > Myocastoridae > Myocastor > Myocastor coypus. The sequence goes on along the minus strand of PVJA010020876.1, from coordinate 6,967 downwards.
TACCTTCAGCTTCCTGGGCTTTTGGTGTTTTGTTTTGTTTTGTTTTGTTTTGTGTTTTACCTTCTCTTGTACCAGAGGTAGTTCTTCTCTTTCACAAAGCATTTCGCTTCCACCTCAGCATCTCCATACCAAGAGATTGTGTAACTGCATCTTTGGCAAAGGATATAAAACACTCTGTCCACCCCTCCCCCACTTCTTATTTCTGTCCCTGTGCTGGGCTGGGAACTGGGGAGCTAAAATGCTCCAGCACAAGCGGTGTCATCAGTCCCTCAAGCTCTGAAGCTTGGGAATCAAGTTCTTCCATGCCCAGAAGTTGGGAGGTGAAACTATAGCAGGGGACAGAGGAGATGGAGAGGCTGTAATAAGACCTACGTCCTAGCAATGAACTTGGCTCTCACTACCGAGGTGGTATTTTTAATAGTGTCATATTAGCAATAGGGGTTGCATCTCCCCAGCTACACCCCCCTAGCCTCATCTAGACTAAGTAGTGGTTGTGGTTCTCCCAGGCATGTCATTTTAAATGCAGAAACACACTTGAGTGCCCTCAAAGCAACTCAAAGTCATAGGGAGCAGTTGATTTTTTTTTTTTTTTTGCAGGCACCGGGTATTGAACTCAGGACCTTGCATTTGCCAGGCAAGTGCTTATTCTACTGAGCTATCTCCCCAGCCCCATCAGGAGCATGTGAATCCTGCATTTTCCCTCCCACCGTAAAGCAGGTATAGCCATGTTTTTCCCCCCTGCTCACAGAGGGAATAGCTCCAACTAACCCAATTCCAATAGGAAAACATTTGGGCTGGGGAGATAGCTCAGGGGCACAAGTGCCTGCCTGGCAAGTGCAAGATCCTGAGTTCGATCCTGGTTCCACAAAAAAAGAAAAAGGAAGCCATCGTCCTCGGCTGCACAGGCCTATCTGCCAGATCCTGGGGTGGCATGAGCTCAGTGGTCAGTCTTGACCACAAGCTGATGCTTGAGTTGTGAGTTTTCAACGATGGAAACGTAAGTGCTGGTTTCCTATTTTGTCTCCAAGGTTTGCACACTGAGAACGAGGCAAGAAAGAAAGAGAGAGAGGAAGCAGAAGGGAGGAAACAAAAGAGAGGGAAACGCGGACGGGGAGAGGGCGGATGAGCAGGGGTGCACGACTCAGCCGTGGCTACCTCCTCCTCACTTTGAATGGAGTCCGTGGGCCTCTCACCGTGGCTCCTGAGGCTACCTGACTTCCCTGTCATTGATGACCCAGCCCTCTGGGGTACCCATGGGTTTTACCCCCTAGTCTAATGCCTATCCCCAGTGAAAACGACAAGGCTAGAAGAAATCTGGCCTTCTCCACAGCCCTGCAGTGGGAGCGGCAACCTGGAGCCCCTTCACAGCTCCCAAGTCTCCCCTGCTTTCCCTCCGAGCCTCTCATATATGGGAAATGCCCCAGCGTACCACACGAGGGCCACTTCACCAAAGACCACTGGGAAGGGTCCGTGGCTGCATCCGGATTCCAGTCACTGCAGGTCCTTCTTGGAGGTGTTCAGCCATCGCTGCTGCCTGCCTGGACCTTTATGAGTCAAGTTGTTCAAAAGGAAATTGCAACTGCATTAGCCCAGGTCTCCCCCAAAGCAGTTGCCAGGGTGCAAGCAAATAGATGAAGACTTCCTTTGAGGAAAAGCTTCCATCCAGAGAAGCAAGGAGGACTCCAGGGACGGTTGGGCGCCATCAGACTACATCCTGGGGAAAGGAAGTTAGGAGAGAAGCCTCCAAGGGTACCGCGCGGTTGAATGGAGCTTCCAGAAAGCCACAACGAAGATCTACAGCCCGAGTGAGCTGACCAAGGGGTCCCAGGTGCCCTAGCCCTGGACACCCGAGTGTCCCACTTCACTTGGTCAGTGGCAGGAAGCAACCCAGGAAAGGACTTAGTGCCAAGCCCAGCGAACAACTTAATGCCGTGGCTGGGGCCTGGAAAGTGGCTCCCCTAGAGCAGAAGGTCTGCAGGGCTCACGCCTGCCACCACTGCACAGAGGGACAAAGTGGGCCCCGTGGGAGACTTTGCCCAGCACCTGCTCCTTCCACTTGAAAGACTCAGGCTAAGCCCCAACCATACAGGACCAGGCCTTCAACAGTGGCCTCCACCTCGAGGATGTGGGGATGAATAAGGCTGCCCAGGGTGTCCACTCCCATGCATTCCAGAATGTTCCTAGGTCTGGCGCGGCTCTGCAGAGGAGGACGGACCTGTTGGTCTACACCACACCTGGCCCGTGACACAGGTTGAAAGCAAAAGATAGGCACTTCCCGGAAAAGGGGTGTGCCCAGCATGGTCCCCATCTCCAGAGGGAAAGGACCCAAAGCCGGCCTTCATTTCTTCTTCTTTTTTTTTTTTTTTTTTTGGCTTTTTTGAGACAGGGTCTCGCTATGCAGTTCAGGCTAGCCTTGAGCTCACTTTTGTAGCCCAGGCTGGTCTCGAACTCGCACTGATCCTCCTGCCTCAGCCTCCCAAGTGCTGGGATTACAGGCGTGAGCCACCACGCCCGGCTCGGCCTTCATTTCAACCCCAGCTTTTCCCTGTGGTTTCAGTGACCAAAGGTCAACTGCAGTCCAGAAATATTAGTGGTAAGTTCCAGAAACGAACAACTCCTGTGTATTAAACTGTGTTGTGCTGTTGAGTGATGAAACCTTACACCGTCCCCCTCTGTCCCACATGGGATGTGAGCCACCTCTGCCCAGCGTCCGTCCCACCTGTACCATTGACCCAAGGCACCTGGTGTTGCTAAGTAGCTACCTGGGCTAGCAGATCCTGCATGGGCATATCACAGTGCCGATGTTCAAGTGACCCTTTTACACTTAATAGTGGCCTGTGCGAGCAGGGGTAGTGACCCCAGCGACTTGTTTGCAATACATACACTATGTAATTGTTTTTATTGCTGGTTGTTCTTCTTTTATTTACCTAACTTATGAGTTAAGCTTTATCATGGGTGTGTGCATATACAAGACAGAGCATAGTATATGTCACCATGGCATGGGTTTCTGGGGTCCACAAAGATCCTGGGGGTACGCATCACTATGGCTCACCCATGTGGACCTATAGCTTTGACAGGGCTTGGCCCAGACAAGGCAAGGGGGTTGCAGAATTCGAGGAGGCATCTCTCTCATGCAGTGGCTCTGCAGGTCTCCCAGAGCAGCAAGGTCTGCCTGCCCTTCACGGGCTACCACCCGCAGGCTCCGTCCCCTGTGGGGCCCTCCCTGAGGACCCACTGACACCACCCGCATCCTCCGAGACCCTTGTCCCCTTATCTGCAGCGGACTCGTGCCTTCCTCATGGCGTGCTGCCTCCCTGCCTCCCCAGTGTGCCCATACAGCGTCCACCCTGAGGGACGGAATTGGCTCTGAGTGGCTGGGCCTTTGCATCTCTGGCACACTGCCCTTGTGACACTGAGTCCTGCTGCAGTAATGGTTTAAATCCCAGCAGTCCCAGGCTCTGGTCACCTCATGATGAAAGGTGCCACCGGGCAGAGGCAAAGTGCGTGGAGCCCTTCCCTCCATCTGAGCCCCAGGAATTACAAAGCTGTCCCCTTCCTCATCACTTGGGATGTCACCAGCGGAGGCAGGGGCCATCACAGGCTCTTTGCCTAAACATGCTGCTGCCCTTCCAGAGGCTGCCATCCGGATTTGCAGCTGCAGTAAATAGGCTGCCTCAATTCCGTGGGACCGGCCGGGGAGCATTAGGGTTAACTTCCCCTGGTCCTGAAGGCCCCGTAAAGTCAGGCATGAGTTGAGGAAAAATAACTCCAGCACCTTGGAAGTACCGACGCCAGGAAATTCCACAGGAATGACTTTGCGTGCACATTAATGCATCAAAGAAACAGAGCACTAATGAATTCTATGGGTTCTAAGAAAAGGAGCACATCCTGCCAGTCACTGTCACAGGAGGAGTCTGCTGCAGTCCCGAGGCTCCGTGGTGACCTCTCTGATGCACAGGGCAGTGGAGGAACAGGCTGAAGCCTGCAATTTCCCTTCTGGGTTCCCTTGGGGTTTGTTTGTCCCAAAGCCACAGGTCTCGAGATTTCTTCTGCAGGCAAAGGGGTGGAGGGGGAGAGAGAAGGGGAACAGAAAAAGGAGGGAGTGTGTGTCACGCCCGGGTAGCGTCTTTCCACAAGGAGTAGAATCATTACCTATTGTAAATACACAGCACCCACAAAAATGGAAAGAAGAGATTTCTCCTGCAGGAGAAGCACAGAGCTGCTTCGAACACGGGTTCCTGGGTTCCACCCCAGAGATGTTCCCTGGTCTCCGCCGTTTTTCCCTGCTGCCCCGGTGACAGGCAGTGCAGAGCCAGGCTTTGAGAAGAGCAAAAGTGGAGGCTCAAGGACTCAGGAGCTGACCAAAGTCCAGCACAAGGGGTCCCCAAGCCAGGAAGCAGCGAGGGAGGCAGAGCCGAGAACCGTAAGAGAGAGTGGGTGGCCACCATGGGTAACTCCCGCTGTGCCTCCGTGGAACCAGCCCCAGGCCACGCGCAGGACTGCCACTGATCTCTCTGGATGATACAAAACAAAGGCTCTGGGTTTGTATCCTGACTCTGCTTCTCCCGAGCCACCGGGCCTGGGCGAGCTTCGCAGTTGCCCTAGGCTTCGTTGGTGAATCGGGATCAGCAATGCAGTGTGTCCAGCTCCCCTACAGAGCAGTCAGGAGGATGAGGTGGACGGCCATGGCGACTGCTTCGCGCAGGGCCCAGGCACACAGCGAGGGCCCAATTAATGGCAGTGTCATCTCATTAAAACCAGATGATCTCTTCCAGCTATTTTTGCTTTGTAACAAGCTACCCCAAATCACCCCCGCATCGATGTTGCTCCGGCTTAACTCAACTGCGGCAAATGCAGCCAGAACAGCTGCAGGGCTGTGGGCTGAGAATACCTGCAGAGCGGCCACTCTGCTGGCAGGGGTTGCGCCGGCCCTCGGCTGGGACCTCAGCCAGCGCGATGACAGGAACACCCACCGGGACCTGACTGTGGTGGCTGGAGAAAGGCACAGAGGGATGGAGAGCGAGACGCCACGTTCAGAAGCCAGGCAGCACCATTTCCGCCATGTCCTCTTGTGCCGGATGAGCCACTAGCGCTGGCCTGTATTCAGGGACCAGCTTAGTGCCCACGGTCCCCGTGTGAGCTGGCTCCTCTGAGCGCTTCCCCAACACCGTGGGTCATCACAAGGGAGTCCTCCCTGCCTCCAGCATCTCTCCTTTGTGGCCTGCGCCCACAGCCCCGCGGCCTGCAAGCTTCCCTGCTGAAGCTGATAGATAACAGAAGGCCAGGGCCTCACTTTGGCTCACGGCCCCTCCTCCAGTGCCACAGGGTCCAGTGTGGCTCACATGGGCCGGGGCTCCATCTGCTCCTCACCTGGGCCTGTGGGGGCGTGACAGAGGTCACTGCAGACCGACAGATGCAGCTACAGCAAACAGGGACTCCGTAGAGCAGACCCCAGAAGTACGAAGCCGATCGGGTGGCAACGTGTAGCCCAATCGGGCCAAGAAGTCAGAGAGTGGGCTTCACTGACAGAGCCCGCTGCACTCAGCACAAACCCAGCACAGCTGCATGCGAGTGGACCAGAAGGTCCCCGGCTCTCACAGCCCACGCAGGACAAGTTCCTGAAAGGGCGAGGGTTCTGAAAGGTGAGGGGCTGAGGAGCGTTCCTTAGGAGCATTCGGCTTCCCCAGTACACATCTGTAGTTCCACCTACTTAGGAGGCCGAAGCAAGAGGATTCCTAGAGCCCAGAAGTTCCAGCCAGCTTGGCAACCTAGGAGACCTCATCACTTAAAATAATAATGCCCACACACTGCACTCTATAGAATGATTGTGAGGACAATATGCAATATGTCAACTTTCAAAGAAAAAAAGGGGGAAAAGAAAAAAAAAGTAATGTGGATTTAGAAAGGTTAATGTTTAGTTGTTTGATCAATCTTATATACCTGTATGTATTAATCTAAACTGATCCGATGATGAAAATATGTAATATAACCATTGTTAAACTTAAACAATAAAAGAATGGAAAAAAAATAATAATAATGGCAACAACAATAACAACAACAGCGAGTGTTAATCGTAAGCAAAAAGAGAGTGACTGTTTAAACCCCTTGCTCTGCTGATTATAGTTTTCAAAACTTTAGTAAATTTAACTTACTAATTCATCTGCTTATAGTTATTTAAGAAATCTCTTAGCATTTTCATAAAATGCTTTCTTGATCCCAGAGAAATAAGTTCAGAAGGAAATACAGTTTGAGGATTAAAACAAAACATTTTGGAGTCAAATGCCAGCACCCCTCAAGGTCATTTGCCTCTGGACAACTAATTCATCTCTGTGCTGTTGTCCACCGACAGACACCAAGGACGAGACCAGCCCCCTGCCCCAGGTTGAACAACGACGGTGCGAGCAGACTGCACGACCTTAGTCAGTAAGGCTTAGCTATTTGCTGAGAGCCAGCCTCTGTCTCAGGAATCAGCGCTTCAGCCACAGCTGGAGTCAGACAAGGACCCCGCTCTCTTGGAACTGTGTTCTGGTCAGGAAACCAAATGTCAAGACAGAGAAATACCAGGAGCGCTTCTCTTCAGGGACGATTTTACAAGACCGAGCAAGGAAGACGGCGTGGGAGCCCAGGGAGGGCCTTTCGAGGATGTGGTCATTCAGCCGGGCCCATGAGGTAGAAAGGCCACGCAAGGTCGTGGAGAACAGCGCCTTCAGTGGAGGCCTTGACTAAGCCCAAGGTCGGGGGCGGCGTGGGACTCGCATACAGGGCAGGCAGGGACAGACAGAGTCTGGCAGGGTTTCAGAAACTTGTGCTTGTTCCGCCCGCCGTCAGAAGCTACTAGACCAAGGCTAACATCGGATGGCGGTCACGGCTCCACTCTCAGAGAGAACAAGCACAGGAGCAGTGGGACTGGGCAGCAGACTGCGGAAAGGGGTGGTGGCACGGGGCGGGGGGGGGGGGGGCTTCGGGG
>PVJA010020875.1:0-36365 GCA_004027025.1 Myocastor coypus | reverse complement strand
CTATGCAGTTCAGGCTGGCCTTGAGCTCACTTTTGTAGCCCAGGCTGGTCTCGAACTCGCACCGATCCTCCTGCCTCAGCCTCCCGAGTGCTGGGATTACAGGCGTGCGCCACCACGCCCGGCTTTTTCTTTCTTTTTTCTATGCAACATCAATAGGGAGGTGGGTCATGCCCACACACTGCACTCTATAGAATGATTGTGAGGACAATATGCAATATGTCAACTTTCAAAGAAAAGAAGGGGGAAAAGAAAAAAAAAAGTAATGTGGATTTAGAAAGGTTAATGTTTAATTGTTTGAACAATCTTATATACCTATTATGTATTAATCTAAACTGATCTGATGATGAAAATATGTAATATAACCATTGTTAAATTTAAACAATAAAAAAAAATTGATAGTGAATTCTTTTTTATCCACAGTATCGTTGCCCTATTTTCTTCTAGACTGACAGGTTTCTGTACATAGACCTCTATCCTGTTCTGGCTTTCACTGTTGCATAGTCATCACATTACTGGCTTTTCTTTGTCTTTGAAAGACCACTGATCTCGGGTAGCTTTCTTCATAAAGGTGACACTGATTTTCTGCTTCGTACTCCTAGACACTATCTTCTAAAATTAAGCTCAGTGAACTAAATATTGACTTCTTTGATTCCTAGCAGCTAAGGATGTGTGAATTCAACCAAATCTGAAAAATTTCTATTCAAACTTCATACATCATCACTGTTCTGTAATGTCCTTCAGGTGCTCATACTCTATTAGGTGTTCATTTGACGCCTCAAAATACTCTTGCTACATTCTTTGTACTTCAGTTTAAGTTTAGTCTTTTGACTCATTTGACTTTATCTAATGTTTTGCTTTTATGTCTAGATGTTTGTTTTCAAATCTGACTCTTCTTCACATACATTCTTGTCCCATATATCTCCTGTCTCTACCAAACTTAAGTATCTTAGGTCCTTTATTTTTTGATCTTCTTTTTTGGTGAATTTTATTTTTTAAAAGAATTTTTATTTTATTTTTTTCTTGTTTCAGAACTTTTGTTTATTTTTATGGCTGGCTCAGCCTGCCTTGAGGGCAGGGCTGGCACAGCATGTAGTGCCAGGGATCGAACTGCGGTCCCTGCAGCTGCCTAAGCTTTCCTAAGCAGGCGCTTTAGACCACTGAGAAATCCTGCCAGGCCCCAATTTTTTGATCTCTTTAATTCCTTACAAAAATATTCCATCAAATCTAAGCCAACACTTACCAAAAGACACATCATTTCTGCTCTTTAAACAATGTCAGAAGCTGGAGGTTTACTGATAGTGTTTGCCTAGCATGCACCAGGTCGAGTTTGAATCTCAGTACTAGGGTGAGAGTGCCAAATCAGTACTGTCCTGTTACTGCAATTTGAAATGTTAAATTTTTACAATAATGTGTCTTTGAACCTACCCATCCAATAACTGTCAGTCTTTGCAAATCAGATTGTTTCTTACACATAATTTGTCATTTTGTGAGTTAACTACAAAACCATGAAAATTCTTTAGGTTTAAACTGCTTTCGTTATGAGAGTAATGTTTCTATTATGTGTCCAGATCACCTCAAACCTCAAGATCACTGTAACTCCTTAATTTTTCTAACCATGTTAGTAGTATGAAAGCTGTCTAAATGCCTTGTCAGCTTGGGATACAAATTCTCAGGGGAACTTTTTTCTTCTTCTTTGTTCCATCTAGTTCTCTTACTCTTCTCTCTGAGGCAGGATATTCTATTTGTTCTCTGAGTGCATGTATCATCTTTTGAAGATCCAGGGTTTGGAAGAGTTTTGCTCTAGCTGCTAGGCTTTGTCTTCTGAATGGAACTTAAAGGCTTTTCTAAGAATGCTAAAGCATAAAGGATTGCCAAAGCACTCAGAGAAGTATCCTCTACAATCCAGTTACTTCTCCGAATTTATGACTTTTCATTCAATTCCACACTCTTAATTTTTAAAAATATTTAAGTCTACAAAGAAATCAAAACAATATATTAAATATATACTTTTCATTGAGCTTCAAGAGCCTGGATGTGGTGGCTCACATCTATAATCTTAGGATGCTGGAGGATGAAGCAGGAGGATTGTGAGTTTAAGGCCAACCTTTACTACATAGTGAAAGTCTGCCTCAAAACAAAACAAAACAAAACAAAAAACCCCAAAAAACCCTCAAGCAATATTATTCCATTGCACTTGTGTTAGTTCATATATGTTTGCTTTGGGGTATTGCACCCAAGGGTTTCACACTGAACCATATCCCTGGCCATTTTATTTTTATTTTTGTTTTATTTTTGTTTTAAAGGCCTAGCCCTAAATTTCCCAGGCTGATTGAACTTTTACTCCTCCTGCCTCCGGCTCCTAAACTGCTAGAAGTACAGGTGTGCCCTAATGAACTTAGATTTGTTTTTTAGTCTTACAAGACACACACGTTCACATAACCACTGCCAAGTAACAAACAGAATGGTATTTCATTTCTAATGTAATTTTAGCATGCATCCCCCAAAGAGCAGTCTTTTATACCAGCAAAATATCATCATAAAGAGAAGTAAACATTTCATTAATTTTAAATGCTAACCTCCTAAAAGGATCAAAAAATGGCCTTAACAACTGAATTTATCTCATTTGAAATCAAATCCAAGTTTATACATTACATTTGATTGTCTCTAGAACAGTTTCTTTACCTGTCTGTACATTTTTTTAAAGATTGTATAGAAGCCCTATATTCTAAGATCAGATACAGATAAAATGCTTTTGGCAAAATGTTACAAAATGATACAGGTTAAAGCTTTTGATTATCTTTACAATGTAAAGACTTAAGAATGGAACACATCCAACATTTCACTTCAGATACTGTATACTACCAGAAGGTTTCTCCAGACATATAGCAGTCAAAAGCAACCACTCCCACATATCACTGTCTTCCCATCACCAAAGTTACATCTTTACAAATCGAGTATTTTTTTTTTTATCCAAAGAATTTATTATCTGGGCTCAGCAGGATGGCTCAGTGGTCTAAAGCACCTGCTTAGGAAAGCTTAGGCAGCTGCAGGGACCGCGGTTCGATCCCCGGCACCACATGCTGCACCAGCCTTGCCCTCAGGGCAAGCTGAGCAGGCCATAAAAATAAATAAACCAACAAAAGTTTTGAAACAAGAAAAATAAAATAAAAGAAAAATTCTAAAAAAGAAAAATTTATTATCACCTGAGACCGAGTAATATGAAAAAGGGGAAGCTTGAGGTGAGTCCTCCAATTACCAATTCATTGTTGTATTTTTTTTTATCTTTATTTTTATTTATTTATTTATTTATTTATTTATTTATTTATTTATTTATTTATTTTTGAGACAGGGTCTCACTATGCAGTTCAGGCTGGCCATGAGCTCGCTTTTGTAGCCCAAGCTGGTCTCGAACTCGCACCAATCCTCCTGCCTCAGCCTCCTGAGTGCTGGGATTACAGGCGTGTGCCACCACGCTCGGCAATCATTGTATTTTTTTTATTCTGTAAATATCAGGTTTGTTTTCTGAATTTCTAAAAAATCAATTAATGTAGAATTGTATGCACTTTCAAGAGCTGAGGACAGAACCAAGCATGCTAGCACATGCCTGAAATCTCAGCACTTGGGATGCTGAAGCAGGACTGCTGGGCTTGAGGCCAGTTTGGACTTCATTCAGTTCAAAGCCATTAACTTTGCATACACAGTTGAGACCTTGTCTGGAAAAAAAAAGGGGTGGTGGTAGTAGTAAATTATTTTTTCACCTGGCCTGTTTTCATGGTTGTAGAAGAGAAAAAGGAACACTAAATGTTTAAGAACTACTAATTAAGAGCCCTGTAATGGGAATGACTTAAATTCACCTTTTTTTAAAAAAAAACTTTTTTGAGATAGGGTCTTGCTATGCAGTTCAGGCTGGCCTTGAGCTCACTTTGTAGCCTAGGCTGGTCTCTAACTCATGATGATCCTCCTGCCTCAGCCTCTCTCGAGTACTGGAATTATAGGTGTGGGCCACCACTTCTGGCCTAAATTCATCATGATATAAATTCTACAGTGTAGACATGATTATCTTCATTTCAAAGATAAGTCAAATGAAACTCAGAGTACATGTAGGTAACCAGCAAAACTAAAGCTCAACTGAAAGTCTGCAATGGTTAAATCTATGTTTTGATGACTACCCAAAACACATCCAGAAGGGCAACAATTAGAAATGTCCACGTTAATGTTTTGTTTATTCATAACCTTAAATTCTGCGTTTTCAGAAAAGTATTTCACTTATTCCTTGCATGCCTCACTCATGGGATGGCTGTGCTGTTGCTCAATTAGTGACACATCTTACCAAGATCCTTCATGGTGTCTTCAGTGCTAATGCCAATGGTCACTTCACCTCATGTAACACTCAGTATTGCTAAAACCCCAATCTTATGCACTGTTCTTCCATTTTCACTCCTTTGCCTTCCTCCCACTTTTATGATTAACAAATAGGCCTCTTTATAGGATTTTTTTCCCCTAATTCTTATTTTTTCATTTGTATTTTTCACTGTTCTACTCTTCTCATTCTATAACTTTCCTTGGTAATACCACACTCTACCTTGTAATAGTTACCAACTGTTAAAACAGCTCAATGTGAACATTTATTAAATGGCTACCATGAGCTGAGCATATTCAGTGATCAGTAAAAACAGATGTGATTCCTGATACAGTGGGCTCTATCTCCCACTCAGGAATCTCTTAGGAATACCAGAACCACAGACACTTGTACCTTAAGTCAGTATCTCAAATGCAACATAATCCTAACTTAATTCACTTACTGCCACTGCTATTCTCTTATTTCAATACTGTTAGCGAACAACTTGCTTCAATTACTGGTCTACTTTACTTTCTAAATCTAAAACTTGACTGTTACTTTCAATTTAAGTTATAAACAGCTAGTTTAAGCCTTATACCATGCATTTGCATCTCCATCCCCAGGCTTCCCCATAAATCCACTTTTCTCAGTTAAAATGGTTCAAATGCAGATATGATATCACTCCTCCACACTCCATCTTGCTTAAACTTTAAGGACTCTTCATTAAACTGGGTATGGTCGTACATACCTATAATCCCAGCACCAAGGAGGGTGAGGCAGGAGGACCAAGAACGGAAGGCCAGACTGGACTTCAATAATGAGATCCTACTTCAAAACCATCCAACCAAAAAAAGAGGACAAGATTCCTTGTAGCCCTCATGTAAGTCCCAAATCCTTTCACTTACAAGATTCTGCTGAAAGAGAACCCTGGTAAGTTGGGGGAGATAGTTCAGGGGTATAAGTGCCTGCCTGGCATGCACAAGATCCTGAGTTTGATTCCCAGTACCAAAAAACAAAACAAAAAGAGAATCCTGGTAAGCTCTTCGGTTTAATACTTTGCCACCACAACTTATACTGTTCACAGGTAAACTCACTCTTCAGTTCTTAGAACACCCACATATTCTCTTTTACCTACAGGCTTTTACAGTATTCTCTTTTGTCCTCTCTTTGCCTGGTCCACTGTCCTTTTATTATTGAACAATTGCTTTGGCTGTTTTTGTTATTGGAGCCTCTCTGGTTGTTTCAAGCACACTGTATCAATCCCTATTATAATTATTCTAACAGAATTGAACGACTGCAGGGATGAGGTTATATTGTATCTTGTTCCCTAAAAGTTCTCTGGCATATAGCATTATTATTATTATTATTATTTATTTATTTATTTTTGCAGTACTGGGGATGGAACTCAGGACCTTGTGCTTACCAGGCAAGTGCTTATTCTACTGAGCTATCTCCCCAGCCCAAGCATTCATTTTTTTAATGAGTTAAAATGAGCAAATCTCAACTCACACAGGAAGGAAAAAATTCATTTCAAAACTTTTTCAATTTTCTAATTTAATAGAAATAACCAAAACAATGTGGTTTTCAAACAAGGCTTTAAACTAATCTAATACAACTTCTACAACACATTCCAGAGCATTATAACAAGAATTATTTACAGGCAGCTAACATATTAAATAACCATGAAAAGAAAAAATTTGCTTTATTACACACAGCAAAAAACACAAGAACATAACAATTAGAAACCGCAACCTTGTTTTAAAAAATTAAATATGGTCATTTAGTGAATACAATACCACAGAAACAGCACTTTTTCTTTTTTAAGAATCATATTGAAGGGCAGTTAACTATGTGCAAAAACAACAGTAGTAGTAGTAGTAATAATGATGAGAATACCAGCTGATGTACTGGAAGCAAGGGACTAGTAAGGCTATGAATTTAACCCTTTTGTATGTAGTATGTCTATATAGAAAAATTAACACGCTTCCCAATTGCACAAATCTTTTTTTTTTTTTTTTTTTTTTCTTTTTTTTTTAAATAGCTATGTACACGTTTCATTGTTTTAAAACATAGCAAATGCCTAAATTTTTCAGACCAGGAGCAGACATGCATTTCATTCTTTAGAATGAAATTTTGGCCATAATTGAATGTGAATATTGTGGTGGCACTTATAAATCATTTTGGTGCCTTCCCAAACATATTTGGTAAATTTAAAAGAACAGCACTTTCAATTTTTAAAGATCACTTGCTGGAAAAGGGCTAAACTTAATTTTATACATTCTGTAGTTTGATATGACACATATGCCCAAATTAACTTATTTTTGATAATTCTGTTTCTAAGGAACAATAAAAATATATAAAGGGCCATATAAGAAACATAAACTAAGATAGAAGAAATGCATTTTGACTGAGTGAAGCATGCATTTGGCCAAGTAAAAGAAGCCATTATATATCTAAGAGTACATGTTGAAAGCAGAAATGTCTATGTAAACTGTGGCATATAAATTTTTTTCCTTAAAAAAGTACCTTCAATTTTTTTTTTTACTCAAACACTTTTAAAAAAATATTCAACTTTCCCCAAATTTTAAAATAAAATGCCACAATATATTGTCATTACCTCCAGCATACATTTAAATTTCTGAACTTTTTTTAAAAGATAGAGTGGGTGATATGCATACAAACTTTCCTATAAAATCATCATCCAGGAAAGGATCTTGACATGCTATTAGGCAACAGACTTAAAGCAGTGTTATTGCTTTTTCAAGGAGGAGATAACTGGGAGAAAGAAAATTAACATGTAGGTGTGATACATGATCCCATTGTAGTACATCTGGAAAACCTTGAATCACCTTCAGCAGATAATTAATTTAGGTTGTATAAATTAAGAATTCCTGATATGAATTAAGAGTTTCTTTAACTGAGGGAATTGGTAAGCAGATCTTTGTAAAATTACCGATCCAATATTGAATACACAAATGAGCAGTGCCGACTTCAGCAAGAAATAAAGTTTATATATTTCACGCGTTATATGTGTAAATAAGGGTGGATACAGGCATAAAGGCTAAGAAGGGGCCAAAGAACCTACTCTCATCTAGATAGTAAGAGACCCTGCAGCAATACAGAGTAGGCCCCAGCCCAAGGGCAGAGTTGGAAAACCTGAATCTACAGGCTTACAACACCAATCACTAATGTACATGGCAGGATACTGCTGAGGTAACTCATAAATCTACAATTTGGACACTATACAACATTATTTCCTTTGGTAAACTAAAAATCTCAAAAACAAAAATTATCTAAAATTTAAAATTCCCTTGTTTTAAGAAACAGAAGTCAGAAAGAACCAAAACTTACTAATTCCAAAAAGAGTAATTTCACTGGTAGAACTAACACCTTATCATGTTTCTATAGTAATGCTCCGATGCTTTTATACAGAGCATGACCTATATACTTAGAAATTTTCACATACAGAGCCAAGCGCTGAAAAACACAAACGTAGGTCAGAATAGATTGAGAAACACTTAAGCTTTTCTGATGGGAGAAGTAAACTGAAGTGTGACAAAGACTTAGAAAGCTTTAAATACTGTAGTATAATGTCAATTTTCTTACGAATCAAAAACATTAGTTCTTAACAAAATACAAGTGAAAGAGTATATCACAACTGACTTTAGGAACTGATACTTTACCTTTATCTTTTTAAAACATAAATTACCATGGAAAATATATAAAAATAATTGAACGTCAACGTCAATGTTAATACTTTTTTAACCAGTTATATTAGAACTTAACAAATCAGCTTAGAAACCAATGATGAGTGTGCAAGAAAAAAGGTTAATAAAATTTAAAGTAAACATTTTCACTTAATGGTGGCATGCTGACAGCTATTATGTAATACTAATTTCTCAACAGTAAGAATGATGTTCTGGGGGCCAGCGGGATGGCTCAGCGGTCTAAAGTGCCTGCTTAGGCCAGCTTAGGCAACCACAGGGACTGCAGTTTGATCCCCTAGCACCACATGCTGCACTAGCCCCACTCTCAGGGCAGGGTGAGCCGGCCATAATAATAATAGTTTCCAAAACTGCCCTTAGACATGTGTCTACTTTCTACTTGTTAACTGAAGTCATAGGTGTGGAAAAGATAAAGCATTTCAAAATTATTTTCCTCCCCCTTTAAAACAAAATCTGAGGAATTTGAAATTGCAGTAAAATGATAAAACAGCTTGTTAAATGTTTTAAAGCTTAATGTATAGCAGAAAAAAGCTAGAAGTCAGAAGATAAACTGAGTAAGAACTGATTAAATCAGTACTGTTTTAAGTACACCATTCTAAGGTCTGAATCATCCTCTTGTTTATTTCCCACCCCTTAGGAAAAGAAAACCCAAAAGAATCTGTATAATAATTTTTTTAGAGCACTTTATTTGATTCAATATGCACTAAAAAATATTTACTTCTTAGACAAATATGTCAAATAATGTTCTGCGTAGTTTATGGTTTGAACTGGTTAGCTGAATTTTTTAAAAAGGCAAATGATTTGCCACAAATCTGCTGACGTCTGAAAGATATCTAATGACAAATTTCCCTATTTTGGTCACTGTATAGTCTAATGTGTCTATACAAAAGGAGGACTAAAAATTTTAATCCAACGTAAGAGAAGCCTGTACACAGTCTAGAATACACATCTTAAAAGTCAGGATCACAAATGAGAAGAAAAATGAACCAAAGCCAAGTTGTTTATCTGCCTCAGGTACAGTAATCAGGGTAGTAAAAGGTGGGTTTACTCTAGTAACCATTCAAGTGGGAATTGGCTCATTTTCAGGATTTACTTACAGGTCTCTTCTTTAAGCCCCCAATCCATGCAAATGTCCCACTTGGTGGACAGATGAGTAATCTAACCCCACCAAGTTTATTTCAATGTTTTGATATTTCAATAATAAGCTGCTTCTGAAGATTTTGAGAAGTCTGTTCTCTATTAAAATAAGATAGAATTCCAAAATATGAAAGTGAACATTAGAAATAGACAGCATATATTACAAATCCATTCTTGATAGGAACATTAGTAAGAATACACATTAGCTTAAAAAACAGCCTCAGCAAATGTTGCTGATCTGCCAGAAGTTTTAGTTCATTATTTACAAATAAGACAAAGTGAAATACAGAAAATTTTACACATTTGGTAGTTGACAGATTACTGTTTGCCAATAGTAATCTATCAGAAAACTGCTAGGAAGGAAGACTGGATAAGAGCCAGTTGTCACCTTCTCAATCAAATTTAAATATACAGAAACAAGACTAATTTTAAAACAAACATTCTGCCTTTCACAGGAATAACTGCTATGATTGGGAAGTTCAGTTGTGTGAAAGTGTTTTCTGAAAATGTCTACTGTGACTTTACATGATCTACTACTGAAAAGTTGCCACTTTTATTTCAGTAGACCACCGAGGGCAAAATAAATGTTCGTATTTCTCAGATCATATATAAATAGAAAACAAAAGTACTGTTGAGTTTTCAATAGTATGAAAATGAGAAAAAAATATAATGGCATGATTCAATGCATATTTCCACTGAGATTTTAAATGAAATCTGAACTAATTTTTAAACTAAAAACCCTCAGTATGTTATATGTGCGAAGTGGATGCTTGAAAGTATTTTTTTAATAACTGCACTCTACTCCAAAGACAATTTATCAAGCAACATGAGCCTTGTATACTTGTACACCCAGCATTCTGCACCAATCAATACCACATAATCATCAACATTTGCCACTTCACCATCCTTTTTAGTAACAAATCATCAAAGTCATTTTTTTCTTCATTTCACTTTAAAGTTGCTAACAGAATTCTCTGCACCTTTCTTGATGAGAATGTCTTCTGTCCATTATTTCAATCTAATACTGTGTAAAAGCTATCTGGTTCTTCAAGATGCCCACTAGAGGCAAAATATATTCCAGCAACACTTAAATAAAATGCTTTCTTCCTTTTTAAACACCTGTTTTTGTTAAGTCCACGTTACTTTATATGTACTGGTCTCTCGTCTGACTTTAGGCGCTTCCTGCGGGGCTGAATAAAGTCTTCATCAGAGTCCTCAGTTACCTCACCATCATCCTCTTCCTGCTCAAACTCTGGCAAAGGTGCGAAGGTCCTGTCTGAGTAGATCTCTGTGAGTTTATCTTCAAAGTACACTGCAACTGCTTTCCCTGCCTGAGCTACTTCTGAATCAGCCTGCAAGCAAAAGATAGGGATATTCACCTATTGGTAATGCATATTCCTTCACCAAGTTTGCATGGTCTGAAAAGCTTACCTTCAAATTAATCTCTTGTGTGTCTGCATAAACTTGAACAACTTTCATCATCTAAAAAGGATACCAGAGTCAAAAAAAAAAAAAGGGAAATTATAATCCTTTGTAAAGTTATAAGACTGCATAGGATTGGTGACGAAAGTCAACCATACTAGGGAGAACAAATTGCTATAACCAGATTAAATGCTTTCTAAAACTTTATAGAACACAGAATCACTTTCTTTACAAAGTTCTGTTACAAAAGCTTCTGAGAAACCTCAACAGTTGTCTCATTTCAAATTAGGGAGATCAATCTTAGTAGAAATTGGTCTACATATATAAATTGACTCAAAAGAAAAAGATTTATAAAATGATAAATCTCATCTTAAGAAACCATCAATTTACATAAAACAATCAGAATTCTACCCCTTTGGAAATGTTAATCACAAATTATTTATCTATTAACAGATCAGGTAAAATGAGCCGTGTCGACTATATAGTTCATGAAAGCATACTTATTTGAAAACATATAGTAGCATTAGAAGACAAAAAAAGAACATATGTTCTAAATTTTTAATTTACTTTCTGATGTACGGCTATACACATGACTAGACTTTTCACCATATAAGAATTTTATTTATTCATTTAATTTTTTTGAGACAGAATCGCTACGGGTTTCAGGCTAGCCTTGAACTCACTATGTAGCCCAAGTTAGCCTTACACTTGTAGTAATTCTCCTGCCTTAGCTTCTCAAGACGTAGAATTACAGACATGAGCCACTACACTTGGCTGAGAATTTTAAGTAATATAAAATGCTGCCTGGAAGCTCTCAGAGATAGCTGTTGATAGACTTTAATGTTTCACTGTGATTTATTTTAGTAACATTCATATGATACCAACATTTCACCAGTAATATAGTATTTTAATATTAATCTATATGAAAATCTTATGGATTCTCACCCAATTCTATTTTCTTCTCCTATAACAAAAACATTTCATAACAGTAAGACTTAATACCAAACATAAAAAATTAACTCCCTTGAAAAAGCATCACATTTTTCTTTTCTTTTTTTTCTTTTGTACCAGAAACCAAACCAGGGACCTTGAACTTACTGTGCCCCTGAGTTATATCCCTGACCCTATATCACATTTCTCAAGGAATGATATCTCATCTTTAGCCTCAAGAAACAAAGTAAGTGAAACTCACAGCGCTATGAGAAAATTCACCTTTTACTTTGGCTACTATTCAACATGAGTCACCAGAGATAAGCTTGTGATTTTTAAGATTCTATGTGGTCAGTAATAAAATATTGGAACACAGGCAAATATCTTTCCTAGAAGCACTCAAAATGTGAGCTATTTAGATCACACAATGTTTACTTCACTTCAGGCTGCTTTTCGTACTTAACCCAACTTATGAAGGGACAGTCAATAATAACTGCTAATGTACTATGTTTAAGTATGTACTCCAAATTATACACAGCAATTTTTTTTTTGGAGCTGTAAAATCAAATTTTACTTTTCGTAGGATTGAAGCAAAAAACTTTAAAAATCAAATCAAAAACTCAATCAGCATGAAAAACAAAATACAAAAATCAAAACAAGCAAACAAAACTAACACACCAATACTCTATATGTTGGAAGTTAACATACTTCATTAAACCTTTCACAGTTCTTGAAGATCAAACGGACATCAGCCACAAAGTCATCTGGAATTTGGTAATGTTGGGAATGTTTTTTCTGAAGCTTCTTTTTCACTGTGGACAAATCCATCGGTTTCTTTATTATTTTATAGTAGTTTGGTATCTAAAACAAATAAGAGTAGATCAGAGCTCTCCAAAATGCCAAACTGTTCAATTTGAAAATGCATAGCAAATCAATCAGATTTTTGGGCAAAGTGAATGTACTTTAAATTCTTTGTCCCAATCATATTACATAATCTTGCAAACTATGTGCCAGTCTCCATGGTTACTGGAAGTTCTAAAAGCCCTATCTGTAATAAGCAGATTTGGAAAGAAAGTAATTAGCTAGGGTAGCCTACCAGTAGACTAAAGACAACGTTTGGCTCATCAATGTTTTATTACTCCCCATGCATTAATGACATAACCAGAATATAATGTCTTTTAGAAGGTATCTAGAAAATATTTACATCAAAGAAGTTTTAGCTTAGCAACAATGAAGGATTGTGTTCTGATCTTATTTTTGGCTGAAAATTTTTTATACTTGAGATATAGTACAGAGAACTGATTTAAATACAGTGTTCCATGAAAACATTTGAAAGTCATTTATTATGAAATCCATGAACTTAAAGATGAAACAGACTTTCTAGAACCAGATAATTACTACTTACATAAGACATCCTCCATCAATCTAGACTTTTCATCCAGAATATAGACAAAATATTCCTTTCTCAGTCTACCAAGGAAAGAATTTATTATTTAATATCCTATAACAGGTCTGGTATTGAATAAGATCTAATATCAGATGCCTAGGAAACATGTCTAGGATATTTTAAAGCTACTTAATAGAAATTAAGGATCAGGGAGATAACTCAGTACAAGAAGTGCTTGCCTGGCAAGCACAAGGTCCTGAGTTCAATCCCCAGTACTGCAAAAAAAAAAAAAAAAAAAAAAAAAAAAAAAAAAAAAAAAAAAAAAAAAAAAAAAAAAAAAAAAAAAAAAAAAAAAAAAAAAAAAAAAAAAAAAAAAAAAAAAAAAAAGAGAGAGAGAGAGAGAGAAATTAAGAATGTGTGATTTTTAAAAATAATGTTTTAGTGACTTTATTACTTACAAATTCCACCTATAGGATACACAAATAAAACTGACTTGCAAAATTTCGCAGGTGTCGTTAAATCTTAATTGTGTAATAAGGTTTGTAATAGTGAAGTCAGTGAGACAGATTTAATTGTACACATTTACTCAATTAGTATTTACTAAGAGATCACTTTTTTGCCAATATGTAGAACAAAACCAGAATCTTAGAAATAATTTAGCCAAATAATATTACACAGCTAAAAAACAAAAAGGCAAGCCAGGCGTGGTGGCACACGCCTGTAATCCCAGCACTAGGGAGGCTAAGGCAGGAGGATCAGCGCGAGTTCGAGACCAGCCTGGGCTACAAAAGTGAGCTCAAGGCCAGCCAGAACTGCGTAGCGAGACCCTGTCTCAAAAAGACAAAAACAAAATAAATTTAAAAAAAAAAAAAAAAAAAAGGCAGAAAAATATGTAATTTGCCAATTCATAAAGTTGGTTCATGGCAGAGCCATGAGAAGAAGTTTTCTGACTTCTAGTTCAATACTGTTTCCATTATGATTGTTTCTTTTACATTGATCTTTAAAAAAAAAGAGCACATCAATATAATAAGTCCTTCTCAAAGCAAGAAAATGTCTTTAAACAAACTAATTTTAACAAATGAGGGCTATGGATAGGTCTCAATGGCACAGCACTTGCTTGCCCAGCTCAAGGTCCTGAGTTAGATTTCCACTACAGAAAACAAAACAAAACAAAGCAAAGCAGAGCAAAGCAACTTCTGGCTAAGTAATATTTGCTGTGTTATCAGGTACTATCTTAAGGGCTTTACATCATTTTATATAATCTTGAGAATAACCCAATGAGGTTAACAAACAGTATTAGAATCATTATGTAATCTATACATGAATCCAATTATCATCACAAACTCCAGAAGTTGCATAAGGAAGAAAGGAATGAAGGAGACATAGGAGGGCCACTGAGAGTTCAAGGCCAGCCTAAAACCTGAACTACATAGTAAAATCCAGTCTCAAATAAAATAAAGTAAAATAAGGAAAAATAAAATCATAAACAAAAAGTGAAGGGGAAGAGGAAGGAAATTACTAGAGATGGGGGAAAGAAGGCAAAAGTAGGCCAATCTCATTGGAGGATTAAATTTACTAATCTACTGCATCTACAGCATACATGGCGGTCACAGTTAACGGATATATTTCAAAACTGCGAAGGATTTTTTTTGGGGGGGGGCAGAGGATTTTTAATAGTTGCACTACAAAAAAAAAAAAGCTAAATTGTTGAGGTGATAGATAATGTACTAATTGGTTTTACTGAATTTGTGTGTGTATAGATCAAAACATCAAATTGTACCCTAGAAATATACACAATTATTTGTCAATAAATACATTTTAAAAATGAGGTGGTGGGTATTAAGTCTCACAGAGGTTGAGGAGCTCATGCAAGATGTTTGTGTTTTAACACAGATGCAGTCAAAGGCCAGCATTCATACTCAAGTATTACATATGACTTTACCAGGGAGATAGGGAGTTCTGAGTCCAACTCACCGAAGCAGGAACTGGCTCCTGGAATTCAATACTTAATTCATGGCAATAGAGATAAAGCAGAAGACGTTCACATTTCTGGTTCAAAAAAAGTAAGAAGACACAAAGTATTTTGATCTTTAAGAAAATATTCTTCAGGGTAAGAATATTGCAAATATTATCACACCAAACTATCAGCCTTCTATATACTAGTTACCTAATTATATATATACGCAAAGATAACCATCTTGCTTCTCATTTGAGATTGTTCAGCTGTATTTTAAATAAGTGTGCTTCTACCCATTTATTATTTATTCTTGGTTTTTATTCAAAAGGGAATCAAAAGCCAGGCGTGGTGGCGCACACCCGTAATCCCAGCACTTGGGAGGCCGAGGCAGGAGGATTGGTGCGAGTTTGAGACCAGCCTGGGCTACAAAAGTGAGCTCAAGGCCAGCCTCAACTGCATAGCGAGACCCTGTCTCAAAAAGACAAAAAAAAAAAAAAGGAATCAAAATACATAAAATACATAACACTCTGTGAAAAATTCATGGATTATCTGGTAATAAATAAGTAAAAACTATTACTCTATTACTGTTGCATCTGTTTAATTCTGAGGCAAGTGAGACAAATGTAAATAACCCTTTCTTCTAGTGAATCCAAACAACTGAACTCAACATAAAAACCGTATTCTCTACACAATTAAAAATAATCTTCCTGCCGGGCGTGGTGGCGCACACCTGTAATCCCAGCACTCGGGAGGCTGAGGCAGGAGGATCGGTGTGAGTTCAAGACCAGCCTGGGCTACAAAAGTGAGCTCAAGGCCAGCCTCAACTGCATAGTGAGACCCTGTCTCAAAAAAAAAAAAAAAAAAAAAAAAAAAAATCTTCCTTACACAATCAGTAAATTAAAATGCATTTTACATTTGTCAATTTCTAATTAGTCAAACTTTTTTTTTTTTTGAGAGTAATCTGCTATGCATAGCCCAGGTAGTCTTTTTTTTTTTTTCTTTTGGTTGGCTCAGCCTGCCCTTAAGGCGGGGCTGACACAGCATGTGGTGCTGGGGATGAACCACCTGTGTGCATGCCTAAGCTTGTTGAAGCAGGCGCTTTAGACTGATGAGCTATCTCACCCTATCTTGCCCATCCAGCCCAGGTAGTCTTGAACTTGTATCTCCTACTTTAGGCTTCCAAGTGCTGGCACTCCAGGCATTTACCACCATACTCAGTTTCAACTCCCTTTTAGTAAAAGGCGAAAGATTTATACGATCTGAAGAGAAACCAGAGTATTCAACTCCCTTTTAATGTAAGTTTTTACATCCTAAAAATATCTATTCTTTATAGATAGTGGGGGAAGAATTTGAGTACACAAACTATAATAAGCACAGAAACATGTGAAAGACATTTTGTCATTAAAATCAGACCAAAGAACAAATAAAACAGAACTCTGAAGTGAAGAAAGGATCCTGAGTTTCTCTTTTAATGTGGAAAGCTATTAAAGGATTTTAAGCAAGGAAGTGATTGATTTGTTCATTTCTTATTTTAAAAAAAAGAGAAAAGGGCTGGGGATATAGCTCACTGCCACACTGCACGCCTACCAAGTGTGAGCTTGTGAGTCTGATGCCTGTTACCAACAAAAAAAGACTATTCAAATTACAACAAACATGGGGCCTGGCAGGATGGCTCAGTGGTCTAAAGCACCTGCTTGGGAAAGCTTGGGTGGCTTCAGGGACCGCGGTTCGATCCTCGGCACCACATGCTGCGCCAGCCCTGCCCTCGGGGTGGGCTGAGCCGGCCATAAAAATGAGTGAATAAACAAAGGTTCTGAAATAAGAAAAAAAATTAAAAAATTAAAAAAAAATTTTTTTTTTAAACAAATTACAACAAACAAACAAACAAAAACCTAGAGAGCACAAACAAGGAGAAGAGTTATAAAATTATTATAATAATTCAGATAATGCGCGGGGCGTGGTGGCGCACGCCTGTAATCCCAGCACTCGGGAGGCTGAGGCAGGAGGATCGGTGCGAGTTCGAGACCAGCCTGGGCTACAAAAGTGAGCTCAAGGCCAACCTCAACTGCATAGCGAGACCCTGTCTCAAAAAGAAAAAAAAAAAAAAAATTCAGATAAGAGATCATGATAAGTGTCTAGGATTGCAATACGGGGAACAATAAGAAAATGACACCAGTCATACTTTATTCCTAATAGGTTTCTAGTATAAGCAAATTGTGAATGGCACTATCATTAAATAATGAAGGGGTACAGTTTTTAATCCTGATATCTTGGTTTATTTGGAGACGGTCTCACAATGTAGTTCTAAGCAACCTTGAACTCACAGCAAAGCTCTTGCCTCAGCTTTCCGAGTGCTAGGATTACAGCCATGAGCCACCAAGCCTAGCTAATTGCTTAATTTTTGAGGAGGACTAAAAACCAAGGTTTTTGTTGGAACATGTTAAGACTTAAGAAGCTGAATCTAAGCCTCTAGCCCAGGACTAAAGATTTTAGAAGTCATCAATATACTATGTGAGAAGTAAAACTCATATGTATGTTATACAGGGGGGAAATTCATAGACAGTTAACACAGAATCCATAATACAAATCGACTTGACACTTACCCTTTGGTCCACTGGGCTTAATCCCTGTACAGTTTTCCCCTTCTTGCTGTGTTGCAAATTATCACAATCATATTCAACTTCTGGCTTTCCAATATCTCTGCAAAATGTGCATATCCAGTCCCCACTAAAAAGGGAAAAATATGATCACTCTGTGTATTCATTATCAAAGGCTACTACAGAAAAGGTAGTTTCCTACACTCAAGCCTCTAGGGTTGTTTCATTTGGTTCCCATTTTTTTTTTTTTTTTTTTTTTTGAAGTGAAATTCCATACTTTTCAAATCTTTTCTAAGTTGTGTGATAAAGACTTACTGATAAGCATGAAGTTTGGTTAAAACAAAATGTAGTAATAAAAAACAAAAAGAAATTATAAAAAAAAAACTTACTGCAATTTCTCCTAGGTATTCCTAAGAGATTATATTGTAGAAAAACATAAAATAGCTTCTATTAAACAAAATACAAGCCGGGCATGGTGGCGCACGCCTGTAATCCCAGCACTTAGGGAGGCTGAGGCAGGAGGATCAGTGTGAGTTCGAGAACCAGCCTGTGCTACAAAAGTGAGCTCAAGACCATCCTGAACTGCATAGTGAGACCCTGTCTCAAAAAGACAAAAACAACAACAACAACAAAAACCAAATATGATCATCAGTATTTGCAGCACAAGGCCTAAACCAATTCTTTCAGGCCTCTGCAATGTCATCAGGTGGACCCAATTCCCCTATTACAGAAGAATATGGGAGCTAAGTGTGGTTATGCATACCTATAATCCCTGAACTCAGGGAGCCAAGAAGGACTGTAAGTTTATAGGTCAACCTGAACTGCACAGTGAAACTGTATCTCCAAAAACCAAAGAGTAGCTGTCTGTGGTAGCACATGCACATAACCCCAGTATTCTAGAGGTTGAGAGAGGAAGTTCACCTCAACTTGGAGGCCAATCTGGGCTACCCAGTCAGTTCAAGGACAGAATAAACTATACAGTGGGACCAGACAGATAGCTCAGTAGACTAAAGTGCCTGCTTAGGCAGAGTGTAGCAGATGGGGATTCGATACCAGGCTTACCCTGCTGATCCAACCCCCAGGGCACACTGAGACTGGGTATGGTGATGTGTGCCCATAATCCCATTACTTGGGAGGCTGAAAACAGGAGAATCATTATGAATCTGATCTGTGTAGTGAGATCCTGTAGACATTGTACTAAAAAATACAA
The DNA here is from genome assembly GCA_004027025.1 of Myocastor coypus. NCBI lineage: Eukaryota > Metazoa > Chordata > Mammalia > Rodentia > Myocastoridae > Myocastor > Myocastor coypus. Next base: position 17,661 of record PVJA010020875.1, on the reverse strand, counting down.
ATAAATAAATAAATAATAAACTACATGGTGAGACTCTGTCTCTAAAAATCAAATGAAAAAACAACATAGGAAATACAGAAAATTTTCTTAAGAGTATAGGATATAGAGTTCCTTAGGTCTCTTGTGTTGTTCTAATATGTATTTAACATGCAGCATTAAGTTAAAAATGCCACCAATAAATTCAGTCCTTTTTCATGCAGTCAAAAAACAAGAGTACACTAACACATTCCTGTAAGGCACAAGCATATGTACAAATTCAGGCTCTATAACTTCTTTGTTTTTATCAGGGTTCCTATAAAATTTGAAGTTCTAGAGCTGGGTGTGGGTGTACAAACTTGTTTAGAAGGCTGAGACAGAAGGATCATCATGAGTTCAAGGACAGCTTGGGCTACAAAGTGAGTTCTAGACCAGCCTGAACTGCATAGCGAAACCCTGTCTCAAAAATAAATAAATAAGTAATAAATAATCCTTCAAAATAACAATACTTTTTCCTCTCCATGCACTCAACAGATATATACATCTAGATAGATGCATACATTACATAATCTAGATATTATATTAACTAATGTGCATCAATACTTTATAGTTCCTTCCCAAGTTATCTATTGTTTTTTTCTTTTTTGTGGGACCAGGGTTCAAACTCACGACCTTGCACTTGCCCAGCAGGCACTTGTGCCTCGGAGCTATCTCCCCAGCCTCCAAGTTATCTATTGTTAAAAGAAACCATTCATTGACAAAATCCTGATGTACCAGGTGTTACTACCCAAAGGAAAGAAAAATTTCATAAACTTAAATTTCAAGACCAGGGACCAACAAAATGGCTCAGTGGTCTAAGGCACTTGCTCAGGCAAACGTAGGCAACCACACAGCCGGAGGTTCGATCCCCAGTACCACATGCTGCGCCAGCACCAAGCCCAGGGCAGGGTGAGCTGCCCCACCCCCCAAAAATATTTCAAGACCAAATTGCCAATGCTTTTCCTGAAAGAATAAAGAAAAAGAAGCCCCTTATTATATTTCTAGAGAAATTACTACACTTTCTAAGATTCAGTTAATTATAATTCAGAAAAATATTCTAGCATTATTTATGTTTTGTTTTTTAAACAGGCTCTCATTATGCAGTTCAGCCTGGCTTCAACTTACTATGTAGCCCAGGTTGGCCTTGAACTTGCAGCAATCCTCCTGTCTCAGCCTCCTGAGTGCTGGGATTATAGGCCTGTGCCAAGACACCTGGCTCACAAAGTGTTTTTTTTTTTTTTTTTTGGGAGGAGGGGGGAGATCCAGAATCGAACTTAGTACATGGGACTTGCCAGGTAGGCACTTGAGCCACTGAGCTATATCCCCAGCCCCTGTTTATGTTTTACCTACTAGTTTTCTTTCAGTACTGAGGATTGAACTGGAGGAAACACAGGTTTCTTTTAAACTAAAACCTAAACTTTACTGCTTATAGATATAAGACACCAACACTGGAAAATGTTTGTTTGTGAGAGAAGAGAGTCTTGTAGTACAGGCTGGCCTCAAACAGCAATGTACTTCAGCCTCCAAAGTGCTGGAACTATAAGCATAGATTTCATGACTTAGCCCACTACATTTGTTCTACTTTACTAGCTGGTAGCATCAGCTTACTTTGGGTTCTCAACTATTAAGATTTTATTTTTTATTTTTTATTTTATTTATTTATTTATTTTTTTTTTTTTGGTCTTTTTGAGACAGGGTCTCACTATGCAGTTCAGGCTGGCCTTGAGCTCACTTTTGTAGCCCAGGCTGGTCTCAAACTCACACTGATCCTCCTGCCTCAGCCTCCTGAGTGCTGGGATTACAGGCGTGCGCCACCACGCCCGGCTGCCTCAACTATTAAGATTTTAAAGTATGAAGCTATATTTTGCAGTGACAAAGTCAGTCTAAATAAAGACAAAGTGCATATTCTCCCCGAATCCTTTCTATTTTCCTTTTATCTCACATTCTTTTCTTTGATAAAAGGAATTTGGTAACTGTCCATCTCAAAATTACTGAATGAAAAACATTCCTATCAGTTGATAAAAGGAAAAATCTGAAAAATCTTCAGTGCTGAAGAGATAGTACCAATGAGCTATTTCTAATGTAAGGAAGAAACTACTCTCCAAAGAAATCTTAAGATATCGAAGATATTTTTTTTTTTTTTTTTTTTTTGTCTTTTGGAGACAGGGTCTCACTATGCAGTTGAGGCTGGCCTTGAGCTCACTTTTGTAGCCCAGGCTGGTCTCGAACTCACACCGATCCTCCTGCCTCAGCCTCCTGAGTGCTGGGATTACAGGTGTGCGCCACCTCGTCCGGCTCGAAGATATTTTTATGATAGATTTTTTCCTTTAAGATGCTTTCTGAAGGCTTTTAAACTTTAAGTTTTGAGTTATGATCTCAAACTAAATTACTAGTCATTGACTGTACAATAAATTAGTCATAAGTTATGCAGTAAGGTTGACAGTAACAGTTTTATTAACTTTAATCTCCAAGGTAAAGGGTGTAGCTCAGTGGTTGTATACTTACTAGCATGCCCAAGTATGATCCCCAGCACATAATGCCCTCCAATCAATAAAAATAAGATTCTCTCCAGCACACTGACCTCAATGTCCTCAACCCTCTTAAGTGTTTTATCTGAGTTGCTTACACTTAATATGAAGTAAAGGTTAGGAGATGAAACCTATCATCATGTTCAATTAGATTTCGGACACTTTATAGTTTTATTTATTTTTAAAAATGATTGTGTGTGTGTGAGTGCAAGAGACAGAAGAGAGAGAGACGGAGAGAGAGAGACAGAGAGAGAGAGAGACAGAGAGAGACAGAGAGAGACAGAGAGAGACAGAGAGAGAGAGAGAGACAGACACCGGGGTTCCAACTCACGACCTTGCACTTGTTCTTGTCAGACAGGCACTTGTGCCATGGAGCTATCTCACAGTCCCCTAATTTTATTTTATTAACTTTATTTATTTGTGTTATGGCCAGTTCAACCTGCCCTGGGGTGGTGGTGGTACGGCATGTAGTCCTGGCGATTGAACCGCAGTCCTTGCAGTTGCCTAAACATTCCTAAGCAGGCAGGCGCTTTAGACCACTGAGCCATCTCGCCGGCCCCACTTTATCATTTTATTAAGAGTTTCTCTGCAACTGTTTTATAGAAAGAAATACTGTACATTGAATAAGGTCATTCTGTCCTTATGTTATGAAAACAACAATATCAGTTACTTTACTGGTACCTTGGAAAGCTAAGAAGTGTTGGAACATGGCAAGTTAGATGAAAGACCTTTGGACATTTTTCACAGCACAAGAGATCCCCTCCATTTTGGCAGACAGCACACCAGTCTTCATTTGGGTCATCATCTTTGTTGCTGCCATCTGCTCCAATCCTCGCTGACCTGTGAATGAGGCTTCGAACCGGAGACTTTCCATTAACTAGGCTGTTGAGTCCTGACTGCTTGCAGCTTTCATTGGTATCTGTAGGCTCAGATTTCACATGGTTTTCCAGGCTTGCTAATGCATCCAACTCACTCTCTAGATGCAGGTTGGTTGACAGAGGTGGTGTCAAGCTACTCTCAGGACTGCTCAACTAAAACAAAAGACAAATTCTTGAAAAATCATTTAGTTTTCATTATGTGCAGTGTATGTTTAGAAATAACTCCCACATTATTTAGGCACATTAGTAAGAGATAATTATGGTACTTTATTTTTCTAACCAGAATCTTCTCTCCAGTATTTGAGAACATTTTGGTCAGGTATGGTGACAATACCTTTAAGTCACAAGATCTGCAAGACTATAGACAAATGTGGGGCTGGCCTAGTCAACTTAGTGAAAAACTTACAAATATTAAGGAATGTGACATAGTTTAATGGTTACAATGTTTTTATAACATGGGTTCAATCTACTGTATAACCAAAAAGGAGAGAAAATGAAAATGAATTTCCTTATGTCCTTCTGACTATCATCTTGCCAAAATAGGAAAATTGCGAGTATGTAAAATATATCTTACAAATATTGGAGCTGGGGAGATAGCTCCGAGGCACAAGTGCCTGCTGGGCAAGTGCAAGGTCGCGAGTTTGAACCCCGGTCCCAAAAACAAAACCCAAAAAACCCAAATATTTCACCACCTGTATTCCCACTTTTAAGAGGGTACTTCCCAGATAAGGTTTTAGAGGAAGGGGTGATACTCCTTTAAAACCAAGGCTAAATCTGTTTGATTTCTAAATTTATGTTAATTACAGTGAATATACTGTTACTCTGAGATGAAATTCTTATGTGCCAACCATGTAAAAAGTACAACTAAAACCTAAGAAGAAAAATATAAACATCCTGATTTTCAAAAGAAGACAGGCTTCAGCCTTTCTTCATTCTGTATTACATAGTTTATAAAATATTCCAACCCAGGAACTCTAGAATGGTTAGTAATTCATAAGCCAAAAAGGTAATCTTTCTCTCTCACAAAAGTTTTTTTTTTTTTTTTTTCCTTTTTGTAGCCCAGGCTGGTTCCAAACACACTGATCCTCCTGCTTCAGCATCCCAAATGCTGAGATTAAAGGTGTGTGCCACCATACCCAGCTCTATTATAAATGTTTTGATCAATGACATTTGTTTGTTACAGGGTCTTGCTCCACAGCTTGGACATGTAATGATCATCCTATCTCAGCCTCCCCAGGGCTGGGATTGTAAGCATGCACTATCACTCTTTGTCACAGCATGGTCCTTGCGCTTGCCAGGCTGATGCATAGACTGCTGAGCTATCTCCTCAGTCCTTATCAATGAACTTTTTAACAGCAGATTTAATGCAGAACTCAGAGGTAAAGAAGAAAAATACCTAAGGAATTTTTGTGGCCTGAGATCCACTGAATACTGAAATAATTATTAAATTCAAAACAAGATGGCACCCAATTTATCATGGCAAAAATCTTAACTAAATACAAATTCAAAGATCATTTGAAATAAGTAACTCATGCATTAAACACCTTAATACTTCTAATGAAGTATCTCTCAGACCAGAAAACTGATGCAGAAAAAAGAGGTACTTTGCTTGTGTCAAGCATAAAAATTCAAAGACAAACATTCCTAGAATCCCTATTTAATTTCAACATACTCTGAGGTGGAAGATCAGTGAAGTGGCCACAGTGGGAACTCACCATACAGGCACTCCTCCTCCCATCCTCAGTCTTTTCCTGTTTCACAGCTCCTGAAAAACTGCAGATCTCATCCTCAGTCCCAGGTTCCTGTTTAACTTTCACTTGATCTGATTTGAAACCAAGACCTGTCTTCTCAGCAGTTCTTCCTGAGGACCCACAGCTGGGGAAAACAACAAATAAAAGTTCCCATGTTTGATTGTAGGATATAAAAAACAAATTAAGAGTAGTGTTTGTTAAAGAGAATGCAACAATTACTTTATAGAAGGTAACAAGGCCTCATAAGGCCTAAATGTAGCCTAGCTTTAAATCTCTTTAAAAATGTAAATCAAACACTAAATCTTATGGTCTGAGGAACTTATAATAAATAAATCATTTAGAACCTTAGTAAACAATCATTTCCCCAAGCTAATTATTATTTTTTTAATGTAATTTTCTTTTCTTGTTTCAGAACTTTTATTTGTTTGTTTGTTTGTTTGTTTTTTATGGCCGGCTCAGCCTGCCCTAAGGGCAGGGCTGGCACAGCATGTGGTGGCAGGGATCGACCCCTATCCCTGCAGCCGCCTAAGCTTTCCTAAGTAGGTGCTTTAGACCACTGAGCCATCCTGCTGGGCCCCTCCCCAGGCTAATTATAGGCTGAGTACTTTCACTTTGAAGTCTTGGTGTTAGAACTGTTTTAATTATCAGATTCTTTTTGCTTTTGAAATTCACTAGTACTTTGATTCACGAGTGCTTTTAACAATTAGGTTCAGAAAAAGAAACATTTGGCAAAATATTGTTTTGGTCTGCAAACTTTACATCAGGTGATAAACATAACCACAGCCATCTTTCCCACACACAGACATGGCCATCCTTTCTAGAGACCTACGGAATAAATTAAATTCATGAACTGAGGTATCACTGTACTTGTAACTTACATGATGAAATGTCTTGGGGATGGGACTCATGTCTAAACATGAGATTTATTTAAGCTTCCTATACATCTTATACATGCAGTCTTGAAGCCTATTTTCATTTTACTGCGGCCTACCCAAAGAGGCTGTGTGCAACTGGAATTTTCTACTTTTGAATTCCTGCTGACATTTAGTATTTTGTATTTTGGAACATTTCAGATTTTCAGACTAGGGATGTTCAACTCACAGTATAAGTCTCAATGACTACTTCTATTACTAACTTCAATTTTTCTCCATCTCCTAAAACTTCTAAAAAGTAGCAGAGTTTCAGGAAAGATTACTTTGACTTTTGGGAGAAGGGAGCTGAAAGCAGAGGATAATTATTAAAAGCAAATGGCCTGAAACATTTTATTTGGGTCAGTGTAATGAATGGCAAGAGGACAAGACTCATCAGTTCTGTCTATAGCACAGAGCAGAATTATTATAAGAGAAATGCATAACTACTAGCACTGTATTGCTGAGAATGAACATTATTTTCATAGTTGGTATTTCTCTTCTGCAAGTATTATTTCAAGCAACACTGAAAAGCTGATCAAGTATTTAACAGACTAATCTACAAAAGCATCCATGCACACCCCATTCATGTGTTTTGTTTATCATTTTTAAGATAGGGTCTCACTATGCAGTTCAGGCTGGTCTTACATTGACTTTGTAGGTCAAGCCAGTCTTGAATTCACAAGATCCCTCTTGAGTATTGGGATTGTAGGCATGTGCCACCACACCTGGTACATGTGTCCTAAATACTTGTACTCTGTATTGAATTATTCAAAGTAGAAAAAGAGTAAAGCACAATATTTTTTGTATTTTTATCTTAAAAAATTACAAGCGTTCCTATGCTTTATGTCCATCACTTAAAAGAATTAAGAAACAGTGAATAATCTAGGGTGGTATGTGATCACAGTATTTAGAAAACTGTCTACAAACACTATTTTCCCAGTAATATGACTAAGATTTCTTGAGAAATGGCAAATTCCAGAACAGAAACAAGAAACATACCAGACAAACCTGGTAATATTTCATAAGAAACAAAGATACTTTCAAAGATTACTAAATTATAGCCAAAGGACTAAAGAGCAAAATCTCACAGGCTAAAAATGGAATAATTTGGCCAGACTTAGTGGTACATGCTGTAATCCCAGCACTTGGGAGGCTGAGGCAGGGGGATTACGTGTTTGAGGCTAGCCTGGGCTACATATAGGCAAGTTCAAAGCTCACCTGAACTACACAGCAAGACCATCAAAAGAAAAGGGGGAAAAAAGTGACGAATCCCTCAGGGGTACAAATTTTCAAAATGTGAATTATGTAAGACAAAACTACAAATCAAAACAAAATTTATTAAAATGTAAAAAATATAATGTTCATGTATATGATTTCATAAAGGCAATAAAAAACCCTCAAGCAGTCACTCTGGGAGAGTGTTGGCAGTCAACTCATTGTCATGGAAGCAAGTAAAAATACAAAGAATTTACCTTGCTCCTATAACTAAGTAAGTGATAACTGTTTCTCTTAGAAGCATTCTAAACTAATAAACAAGGAGTAACAGTGACTAAAATAACTTTCAACCAGTACAAAACAATGATTTTTAATGGCTGCCTCCACAAAACCAAAAACTCAAATACTGTGCCTTGATGGAAGGATACTGTACTAACATGAAGTATTCTTGCCCTCTTCCCTCAAATCCAATCCAAATTCAATCAAACCTGACTTAAACGCCAATACAGACAAAAAATATGGAAGAGGATATTTCAATGACATAACAGAGAAAAGGAACACTACAGAAGAAACAACTATATCTCTAATAAACATACTGATGTTAATGTAAACATATCAGTTGATACCAGTGTAAGAGCTTATTTAAATCTGATTTGAAGAAATTCCTAACCAGTTATGGTGGCACACCTGTATTCCCAGCACTCTGCAAGGCTGGGGCAGAAGGATCTCAAGTTTGAGCTCAATCTACGCAACCTTAGCAACCTACAGACTCAGTCTCCAAATTAAAAAAAAAAAAAAAAGGCTCAGGATATAGCATGGTGCAAAAGCCTTGAATTAAACCCCTCCACCACCCCCCTGCAAATTATTTATCCCCAAAGAGAGGCACTTATGACAAAAGCAAAATCCTTAAACATTAACTGGATCCATGTAGATATTAAAGAATTAACTGTTCAATTATTTTAGGTATGATAATACTGTCACAAATTTCTTTTTCATTTTTTAAGATAGGGTCTCTCTTGCTTTGTAGTTCATTATGGAGCCCAGGCTGGTCTCAATCTCAAAATAATCCTCCTGCCTCAGCCTCCTGAGTGCTGGGATTATAAACCACCATGCACAGTTACTAACATTTCTTACTGTTGCTGGATATAGTGACACATACCTGTAATCCTTTCTACTTGAAAGGCTGAGGCAGGAGGAGGATTACAAATTTCAGGCCAGCCTGGGCTACTTAATGATACCCTGGCTCAAAATAAAAGAGCTAGACATGTAGCTTCATAGCACAGTGTATGCCTAACACATGCAGGGACTTTAGTTAAATCCCTGGTAAAAATAAATGATCAAATAAGTCAGCAAGCAAACAGACACAAATAGGATAGTAAGTGATAAAGGGCCAGCAAGATAGCTCAGCAGACTAAGTGCCTGCTTAGATAAGCACAAGGACTGGGGCTCGATGGCATGCCTCACCAGCCCCACCCTTGGGCACGCTAAGTCAGGCACGGTGGTGCATGCCTGTCATCCCAGTGCTTGGGGAGGCTAAATACAGGAGGATCAGTCCAAGTCTGAGCTGCATAGTGAGACTCTGTAGAAATACATTGAAGAAAAAAAAAAAAAAAAAAAAAAAAAAAAAAAAAAGAATAAGCCCAAGAAGGAATATAGGAAGAAGATATACTACAGAAACAAGATTGGTTGTAATTTAGTCACTCTTGAACAGTGTCAAATGTATGTGGAGGTTGTAGTTGACTTTTATTAAATAAATTTTTTTCTTAAAAAAAAGTAACACTTCTAATAACAATACTTACCTGCCTCTACTGCCAGTACTGGAAGTACTAGGAGGTCTCACAGGTGTGTGAGAATTGGATAAACCTAAAAAACAGACAATCTGAGTATCAACCAATATATGTTCGAAATGTTCACAATTCAAGACTACTATAACCCAATTCAGAAATTCTTAGACATCAGAGATACTAGCAAAGTCAAGCATGGACAGCCAAGACAACTTAGAATCTTCTTTAGAACAATACAATCCACTCAACAAAACTACTAGATGCAGAGAGCACTGTCATTCCTCAAGTCATGTGACAAACTATTCTACTTAAGATTCCCATCATTCTTTTTTTTCTAAATCTTTAAAAAAATATATTTATTTATTTGTTTGTTTGTTTGTTTATTTATTTATTTATTCTTGTTTCAGAACCTTTGTTTATTCACTAATTTTTATGGCTGGCTCAGCCCGCCCCGAGGGCAGGTCTGGCGCAGCATGTGGTGTCTAGGATCGAACCGCAGTCCCTGAAGCCGCCCAAGCTTCCCCAAGCAGGCGCTTTAGACCACTGAGCCATCCCGCCGGGCCCATCCCATCATTCTTTTTTAGAACTCCTGGAATAATTCTTATTAAACCTCTAAAGTTAGACCTGAAGACCCTGAAAGCTGGAGCTGTTCTTACTCCTCCCCTGCAGGAATTTTAGTACCAGACTTTATAAAATTATTCTGTAGGTCTCCAGTCTGCCAATTTGACTATAAATCTGGGACCTGAGTACCCACACCAATATATATAATTACGTAAGCCAATCCTTCAAGATAAATTAATGTTTCTACACATGTACATATGCACATAACCTGGTTTGCTTTTACCTGATGATCCTGGAGATAGAGCAGAGGGTCCCGGGGAAGGATTCATGGTGCTTGTAGGCTGTGGGGGTAGATGGCTGCCTGAGATATATCTACTTAGCAGATTATCTAAACTACTTGAGCCAGCATCTTCCAACTAAAGAGAAAAAAGGCAAAGATAAACTTGCTTTGATTGAAGGAGAATTTATTAAGTTTATTAGTACCTGTGCTTATATTCATGATTGACTCATAAGCTAATAGATTATCCAATATCAAGTTCAGCCTAGCTGCTGCCTCTTCAAGCTCCTTTGAGAATGCATAGTGGTACAGTTTATGTGACTACATCTATAATTATAAAACAAATACACAAAATTGCTTAAAGACAAAACCTAACGACTCACAAAATCCTACATACAATTAGGAAAATAGTTCTGAAATGCTGATATTTTTGCCTTTTCTTAAAATTACTGCAGGGCCCTATCAGTACTTTTCATCCCTAGATTCCCTTTCTCTACTTCAGTGTCCATAGTCCTGCCATACTCACTCACCATAATGAAAATGTCAACATCTGACTGACTGTAAGCTACGAAAAGTTCTTGTAGTCACAGAAAGCCTTTGATTTGACACAAAAGGCCCTTTATTGCACATACAAGAAAAGGGTTAGACAACAGGAAATCTGAATCTGTTTTAAACTTAAGAGGCAGTAAGAGAAGGTCAGAGGAACTGTGATTCTGGGCTGCTTCCAAAAATAAATGTCTGTTTCCTATCTTTAATATATCTACCTACACTGTAGCACTGGCATGACTGAACAAGAAAACATCTAGGTAAGTGTAAAAAGATACTATTTAAGTATGAAAATTACCTTAAGTTGAAATTTTGAACTATTCCATTTAAGAGATGGTGAAAATGTTGTTAATCTTTCTATTTACTGTTCTATTTGCATCCATACCTGCCCCTTTTAATTGCCTCTCCAGGGAGACCAGATGATTTTTTTTTTTTTTTTCTTTTCCTTCTTTCATTTTCCCAGTTCTGGGAAAGGAACCCTGGATGTTACACATGGTAGGCCAGTATCTCTGAGCCACATCCTTAGCCGCTAGATTGTTTTTTTTTCCTAGATTATTTTTATGGAAGAGTATTTCTGATTTAAGACAAAACTGAACATATGCATTTACTTCTTGTTATCCTTTCCTCCTACAGTATAATGATTATCACAGCAGTGAAACACAAATAGTGGCATCACAGTGCAGACTTTGAAGGAAACTATGGACATGAAATTCTACAGGAAATGATCAGAATGAGAACACAGGAATTTCCAACATATAATGCAGCAAGATCCTAAAATACAAAAGGACAATTTCCCCCATGCCCTTAAAGTGCCATGCCACACACCTGAAGGGTTAAAGGCAAGAGGTTATGGGCTTGGGACTGGGTAGATACCTCACTGGAATAATTGCTTGCCTGGCAAGTGTAAGGTCCTGAGTTCAATCCCTGGTACCGCAAAAAAAAAAAAAAAAAAAAAAAAAAAAAAAAAAAAACAGAAAGAGAGAGAGGTTATAGGCTATCTGGAGGGATAATTATAGGACATCTGTCTATCCTGCGGTAACATCTATTGGTTAAGGATTTACTTCTAAGCTGTAACTACAGGACAGTGATGGTGAATCTTTTAGGAGCTTTCAATGATACAAATAGCCCACTGCAGCACATATGCCACAAGCTCACTGACAATGAAATAGGAGAATCCCTACTTATCACTCAGGTCAACTGAAAGGCGTGTGTGTGTGTCTGTGTGTGTGTGACCACAGATATGGGGCTGCACACTACCAAAACAATCAAATGATGGGAAATCTGCCCCTACACTTGTCCCTTTTACATTTTCTACCTATAACTTATATTCCTAGCTAGATGGATAATGCTACGGCTCAATGAATGAACAGGTCAGGAAAAGGTGAACAAAATGTATACAGAACGTTTCTAGTGCCATTAAAGCCTCCAACAGAAAAATACTGATTAAAGCATTCAAGTCTAGTTTTTATGACATGTGAACAGGGTTCACAGTAAAGTTAAAATCTAACTGGAAAAAAAAATTCATTTACTTATTAAACCATTTTTTTTTTAGCATTTTAAATAATTGCATGGAACACTTATTATATAAAAATTTCTGTGATTTAAAAGGAAAGGATAATAAGAAATTTAACAGATTCACTCCACAGATAATCACAGAATAAAAATAATCAAAGAATGTAAGGCTAAAGAGAGAAAAATCAAATTGGTAATATCATTTCACCTTTCAGGTAAAAATGGAAGAAAATGATGGTTAACCACCCAATGTTGAGAAAACACAGCAGAAATGAGCACTTTCAAATATATAAGCTAGCAGAGAGAGAGAGTGTGTTGTTTATTGAGACAGTCTTGCTAAGTAGTTTTTGGGTTGGCCTTGAACTCTCAGGGATTCCCCATCTTAACTTCCTGAATGCTTAGGATTCAGGTGTGTACCATCATATAATATTTTAAAGGGCAAACTGTCAGTGTCAATGTAAATTTAAAGTGTAAATGCTTTTGACCCCATCTTAAAGAAATATTTATGTGTGTATAACCTTACTGTGCCTAAGTGTAACTTTTTAAAAATTTCACTGAAATATTAAAAAAAAAGATAAATACAAAGTGTATAATCTGATGACTCCAGATATTATGCAAACCATAGTATACTATGGAAACCAAAATCAAGTAAACAAACTGAATCTATCATTTTTTTGTAAGTCAGTGTTTCTCTTTCCCTTAATCTCAAACACTGATCTTTTTTCCATTTTAGATTAGTATGCTTTTCCCCTGCAATATTATATAAATGGAATCATATCATATACTTTTAAGTTCATTATTTCTCACTTGGTATAACTTTAAAAAAAATTAATCTATTTAGTACAGGGTCTGCAGGGTCTCCCTATGTAGGTTAGACTTGTAGTGACAGCCCTGTTTCCAGCCTCCCAAAGTGCTGGGATTACAGGCGTGCACCACCATGCCCAGTATCAGTCAACAGCTCAGCACGCTCTGGGGGTAGGATGGCACAGCATGCCAGGGATTGAGCCCCAGCTGCTGCATCTGTCTAAGAAGGTGCTTTAATTCACTGAGCTATCTGGTCAGCCCAAGTGTAACTGTTTTGATGTTAGTTTATCCTGCTAGTTATATCAAATTTATTTCTTTTTACTGCTAATATTTCATTATATATAAAATAACGTATTTATCCATTTATCTGCAGGAAGACACCCAGGATGTTTCCAGTTTTGCTTTATTACAAATAAAGCTGCTATGAACATCTGTACAGACCTTATAGGCTTTTACTTTCTTTACTCTTTGGCAAATCTATAGAAGTAGAAATTATGGCACCTACATGATTAACTTTTTAAAGAAATTTCCAAACTGTTTCTTTAAGTGTTTGTACAATTTTATATTCCACCAAGGTTTAAGAGGGTTCTAATCCATCCACTCTCTCACCAACAATATTTGCCATAGTTGATGTATAGTCTTTCTACTCTTCTTAAGAGGTGTGTCATATTGGTTCTCACTGCTTGTAACTTCAATTTCTCTAAAGGCTAATGACATTTAGACCTTTGTTTCTAAGAGTGAGATATGAAAAATCCAAGATTCACCAACAGAAAGAAAAAGAAGGCCAGAAAAATGGAACACCATACAGACTTTTTTTTGTGGGTGAGAGTTGGAATATATATATTCCAGCTTTAAAAGTAAGACCACTATAAAGAAATGACATGGGGAAAAAGGCTCCCAAACAAGACAAAACTTTCAAGAGTATTGACCAAGTACACCTATATGGTACAATATCATTTTCTGTTATTCTCCCTCTAATACCCACTAGCAACTCAACTGAGGTAGTGCTGAGATACGATCAGCCTACTCTACTTTTTTTATTTTGAGACAGGATCTCACTATAATAAGGTCTCAGTACAAGTTGAGGTTTGCCTGAATCTTTCAATCTTCTCTCCTTAGCTGCCTGAATGGAATGGATAACAGACATGAACCTGTACTCCCTAGCTTGTTACCTTTCATTTATATTTGTTATGTTTCTGGGAAGAGATCAGGGATATACTGGGAACAATGCTAGTGGTGTGAAAGAAGAATGGGTACAAAACATGCTCATTTTTCATTGACTGACTGCAGTGCTGGGGTTGAAGCCACTGCCCCCCATGTGTTTGAGACAGTGTTTCCTAAATTGTCCATGCTGGGCTCAAGTTTATGACCTTCCTCCTTTGCGATTCTAGAGTGCTGGAATCACAGGTATACACCACAACATTCATTTCTGAGTTCTGAAGTCTAAATTTATCTTGATTATCATCCGATGGTATTACTGTTAGGGCCCAGTGTTCACTGTGTGACTGTTTGGGGGCTTATGATTGTACTTAGCATTTGTAACATTTCTATTGCCCAGTTATATCATACCACTATCTATTGATCACATCATTAATGTATTTGTGATTCATGAAGAGTTATATGAAAGGATAGTATGATATAAAGAATTATCTACGGCACATAATACTTATAAGGATGACTATGTCACTGGTTTATTATACTTTTTATTTTTATTTTCAAGTATACTCCTTTTACTTGTTTGTTTGGTAGTAGGGATTAAACTCAGAATAAAACCTGTGCTTGCCAGGCAGATGCTTAAGCCACTGAGGTATCTTCCTGATCCTTTCCTTTTACTTCTTAAGCCAGCAGTCCTCAATCTGTAGGTCGCGACCCTGGCAGGGGTCAAACAACCAAAACACAGGGGTCACCTAAAGCCATCAGAAAATACATATTTAAACCCATGCTCCCCATGGTGAAATGTTATTTATCGGAATTACAGTTTTGAAGTAGCCACCAAAATTATTTTTTGGCTTGGGGTCACTGCAACATGAGGAACTGTATTGCAGGGTCATGGCAGAAAGGTTGAGAATCACTGTCTTAAGCGGTCCTGTATGGTGATACACACTTGTAGTCCTAACACTATGGAGGCAGAGGCAAGAGGATCACCAGGAGTTCAAGACCAAGAAGGGCTACATATTTAGTTAAAGGACAGACTGAACTACACAGTGAAACCCTGTCTCAAAAAAACATTTGCTACAAAAAGTTTACTGCTTGTGTTGTACTGGTAGCAGCCTCATAAATCTCATGATTACTGTTCAAGAGATGGCTTTGACTGGTCAAGCAATGGCCATGACTCATCCAGACAGCTGACAATGACAACAGTTCTACAAAGCACTGTACATGGTTTCAAAGTAAATCCTGAAGAGATCTGACTGATCTTGGGAGATACAAAAGTTACATGTTCTGTTATACAGGTTTTGCTTTAATTTGCCTTTAACCACCCAGAAGAAAAGTTTAATCATGAGGCAGAAAATGTAAAGCTAGATTAGTATGCTGAACTATAAAAGGCTTAAATCAACAGCTTCCAATATTACCAGCTCTGCCAATAATCCACTGTGCAACACTGGACTATGTATAAAATTACTTTCTCTTAGTTCAATGAGAAGAAATTTTTGTACAAACATTGATTAGAAAAATTATCCTGTCTATATCCTGTGCTCTGTATAACTATGCGGACAATATGCATTGTATCAATTACAATTGATACAACTAATAGTAGTACAATTGGGAATGTACTACTAACATGCTTTGAAAATGTCACATTGTTAATTCTTATTAAAAGAAAAAAAAAAAAAAAGAGATGGCTTGGAGTAGTTAGTGACTTATACTAGCTAGGTTTGTGCAAATAAAACTACAAGATCACTACATAATGATCAGTAACAACAAGGCATTTCTAAGAATGTAACATTACATGGCACCAGAATGAGTAACAAAAAACCCACCCCAAAACAATGAATGAGTATAACTCAAATAACCTGTCTAAAGTTCTATCAAGATTTATCTTCAGTTATACTTTGTTGGTTCATTTGTTTAAGATAGGGTCTCACTATATGGCCCCGGCTCGCCGCCAACTCACAGCACACTTCCTGCCTCAGTCTCCTGAGTGCTGAGATTATGTGTGCCCCCACACCGAGCTTAACCAGTTATGCTCTTCTGAGGGCAGCACTGCTCTCAGAACAATAAAATTTACAGTATTATGGGTAGCTGATGATAAATAACAAGGCATATATTATAGCATTAAAAACTTTATTCAAACTTTCTACAACATGTGAATCTGTATGTGATTTCTCAGACATACAGTATTTCCAAAAGAGAAAAAGGATAAGTTACTGAGTATACCAAACAAGGGCAAAAGTTTTTCACAAAATTTGTAAGACATATTATTAGAGGGTCTGGGCCTGGCAAGCACAAGGTCATGAATTTGATTCCCAGGACCGCCCAAAAGTTATATTATTAGAATACTAAATTCATTAATTATAACTTTAGTTATAATGAATGTAATCTAATATTCCTTTAACAGTATTCAGGTCTATTATGTTTCTCCTCAGAACTACAAATATGAATTACTATTCTGAAGATGGATCGTTTGTAAAATAAAAAAAGAATTCATGTTGAGAGAATGTTATTTAAATTAATTTCTATTCTATACAACAACATTGTCACAATGGTCAGTACTACTGACACAAATCAACAAGTATCTGAAGGTGCCTTGTATTAACTTCATTTGATTTGCACAGTAAATATTGCTTAGCTCCCTGCATAACTTCAAGTTTTTTTTTTACTGTACTATGGAAACTTACAAAAAGACAGTGCAAAAAGTAGATGACTTTGAAAGGTAAGAGGTTTCATCTCTACTCTTTGTTCATTTGGGTATTTTTCATCATGTTAGCCACCTCTAACTATTTTTTTTAAATTTTTATTTATTTATTTTTTTCTTGTTTCAGAACCTTTGTTTGTTTAGTCACTAATTTTTATGGCCGGCTCAGCCCGCCCCAAGGGCAGGTCTGGCGCAGCATGTGGTGCCGGGGATCGAACCGCGGTCCCTGAAGCCGCCCAAGCTTTCCCAAGCAGGCGCTTCAGACCACTGAGCCATCCCGCCAGGCCCCAACCTCTATTTTGAAAAGCAGGAGAAAATAACAAGTACTGGTGAGGATATGGAGAAACTAAAACCCTCATACAAGTGTTAAGTGAGTCTATAAAATGGTGTCCTTGCTGTGAAAGAGGTGGGCATTTCCACAAAAAGGCTAACCAGCCAGATGTGATGGCACATGCCTGTGATCCCAGCACTTGAGAAGCCGTAGCCAGCCTAGGCTATATATAAGTTCAAGGCCAGCTGGACTGCATAGTGAGACCTTGTCTCAAAAAGGCAAAATATATAATGGAAATTCTATGTATATAATATATGTATGAAGATGGATACTCTTAGAAGGATTGTTCTTATTTTTTTTTTGTTTTGTTTTGTTTTTTTGAAATAAGAAGTTGCTATGTAGCCCAGGCTGGTCTTGAAACTCAGGGTGATCCTTCTGCCTCAGGCCCCCATGTATGGAGATTATAGGCATGTACAACCATGCCCATCTAGCAGCATTACTATTAGCAGCCAAAACGTAAAATCTAAACATCCAGCAACCAATGAATGAACAAAATGTGTTATATTTATATAAGGGAGTATTATTGACATAAAAAGGACTGAATTACTAATTCTTGTTATCATGAGTTGAAAAACATTATGCTGAGAAAAAAAAAAAAGAAAACATATGCTAAGTCAAAGAAGTCAGATAGAAAGTTACATATATGATCTCATCCACCTAGCCAGAAAAAAAAAAAAAAAAAAAAAAAAACC
>PVJA010020874.1:10979-36492 GCA_004027025.1 Myocastor coypus | reverse complement strand
AAAAAAACAGGAAAGAATATACTTCTCTTTGGACTAAAAGGAAGCAGATACATATACAATCAAAGGTTTTGCAATTGCAGTGTGCCACCAGTGAAGCTTGTGACGTTGGAGGCTATTGAATCTGAGCCTCCTAAAGCTCATCTCACCAATCTAGCTCTGCTTTCCATGCATTGTAATTAGGGATTTTTTTTTTTTTTTTCCTTTTTTTTCTTGCTGGGTGGTCAAGGGCAAGTCGAAGCCAGACCTGCATAACTAAACATTCTTTTTTTTTTTTTTTTTTTCTTGTTTCAGAACTTTCGTTTGTTTGTTTATTTTCATGGCTGGCTCAGCCTGCCCTGAGGGCAGGGCTGGCGCAGCATGTGGTGCAGGGGATCAAACCGCGGTCCCTGCAGCTGCCCAAACTTTCCAAAGCAGGCGCTTTAGACCACTGAGCCATCCTGCTGGGCCGTGACTCTTTAGTATGACTTGAAGTCAGGTATTGTGATGGCTCTCACTTTTCCTTTTTGTTCAAGATTTCTTTTGTTATTCGTGGTCTTTGTGTTTCTATAAAGTTTTCTAGTTATAAAGAATGTCATTGTTAAAAAAAAAAAAAAAGAATGTCATTGTTATTTGAATGGGGACTGCATTGAATCTGAATAACACTTTGGGAAGTATGGATTTTTAAAATCTTATTTATTTGTTTGTTTGTTTATATATTTATTTATTTAGGTCTTTTTGAGACAGGGTCTCACTATGCAGTTCAGGCTGGCTTTGAGCTCACTTTTGTAGCTCCTGCCTCAGCCTCCCAAGTGCTGGGAGTATAGGCATGTACCACCATGCCTGGCAAGGATATTTTGACAGCATTAGTTTTTCTAAATCATAAACATAAACACTCTTTAAATTTTTGGTGTATTTTACACAGCTTCTTGCATAATTTTAATTGTAGAGCTCTTTGACATCTGTCCATTTTGCTGCAAGGTTTTGTTGTTGTTTCTTGTTTGTTTTTGTGAACCAGGGATCAATCTCAGGACCTTGCACTTGCCAGGCAGGTACCCGTGCCCCTGAGCTATCTCCCTGGCCCCTATTTTTTTATGACTAATTAAAAATAGATGTACTGGAGGCCTGGCAGGATGGCTCAGTGGTCTAAAGCACCTGCAGGCGGCTGCAGGGACCGCGGTTCAATTCCCAGCACCACATGCTGTGCCAGCCCTGCCCTCAGGGCAGGCTGAGCCGGCCATAAAAATAAATAAACAAGCAAGCAAAAGTTCTGAAACAAGAAAAAAATAAAAATAAAAAATTTTTTTTTAAAAAATGATGTACCAGAGGCCAACAAGATGGCTCAGCAGTCTAAAGCACCTGTTTAGGCAAGCTTAGGCTGCTGCAGGGACCTTGGTTCGATCCCCGGCACCACATGCTGCATCAGCCCCACCCCCAGGGCAGGCTGAGCTGGCCATAATAATAAAATTAGATAAATAAATAAATAGATGTACCACATTATTCCTAGGGTTTTTTTATGTTGTAATTTTTATGAATGAGATTGCTTTCATGATTTCTTTTAGTAATGTATTATTGGTGTATAGAAAAGTGCATGATTTTTGCATGCTGATTTTATATCCTACTTTACAAAATTTATCAGTTCTTTACCAATCGTTTGGTGAAAACTTAGGTTTTCTATAGAATCCTTGAAGAAAGGGATGGTTTTTCCTAATTATTTACCTTTTACTTCTGTGCCCTGCCTGAGTGCTCTGGCTAAATGTTCTGTCACTCTATTAAATAAGGGTGGTGAGGATGCACACCCTTTTTCCTAATCTTAGATGTTGACTGTGTATCACAGTTTTTACTGTGTTGAGATATGATCATTCTATATCTGATTTGCTTAGTTTTATAAAGGATGTTAAATTTTATCAAATGCTTTTGTTTTGTATCTATCGAGATGATCTTAGGAGTTTTATGCTTCATTCTGTCAATGTTACATACTATGTTAACTTATATAATGTTGAACCATCCTTGCATCCCCTGGGCAAGTTTGATATATGGACAATCATTTTTTTGTTGTGCTATTGAACTTGATTTGCTAATATTTTAGTGATTTAGTGAGGCTCTGTATCCACATAAGAAAAAAATGAAGGAACTGGTAACCTGGAATAATGTAGGTACAGAATACCCAACATTACATGATGACATGAAGTCTACAGAAAATGTTCTGACCAAAATGGAAAGTAGACAGTGGCTACCAAAAGCTAGGAACAGTAATAGGGAGGGAGAGATTGGGCACAGTTAGGTCTAAGATGTAAAGATAGGCAATATAAGTTCTGGTGTTCAAGTGTACAACAGATTGACTTTAGATAATGACAGTGTTCTGTATATATTTTTAAAGTCTAGAAAGGATTTTGAGTGTTTTCATACAAAGAAATAAGAGGTTTAAAGAGATTTTGGCAGGGTGGATACATACTGGGAATTAAATCCAAGGTCTTTGCACTGAACTATCTCCTTAGCCTTCAATATTTTTTTCTTTAGGTTTTCTTTGTAGATATCCCTCTCCTCTTTTGTTAAATATATTTCAACATTGCATGAGGTTGTTTCTAAAAATCATTTGTCTGTTTGTTTATTTGTACAGGGGCTCAATGTGCTGCTCAGATTCATAGTGATCCTCCTGTCTCAGCCTCCCCAGCTCTGGGATTATAGGTGTGTGCTACCACACCCCATCTTGGCTGGCTCAGTACACCTGGGAACAGGCCTGGGCAACATGTGGTACTGGGGATCAAATACAGCTCCTTGAGTTTGCCAGGCATGCACTTAGACCTCTGAGCTATCTCCCCAACCCTATTCCAACATTTTGTTAAAAGGTTGCATTCCTCATTTTTTATAGAATTCACTAAAGATATATAGAAATGTTCCTGATTTTTGTATGCAATTTTTGTGAGAATGCAAGGTTCTCAAGAGTGTTGGTAAGACTTACTGGAAAGGCCTTAGCCAGTAGTCTACATGTATATATGTTGATGGCTTTTTCTTTTCTTTATAGTCTTTTCACCTACCTCATTTATACATGTGGACAGTTTTTACTACTTTTTAGTTGTTTAGCACTAGATGCTTTGACTCTAATAGACACAGTGTCAAACATTTGTTGAGCACAAACTTGTAGGATGCAGAGTCCATACTAGCAAGGACATTATAGGTTTATTTAAGCCAGGTGTGGTGGCACATGCCTATAATCCCAGCACTTGGGAGGCTGAGGCAGGAGGATCAATGTGAGTTCGAGACCAGCCTGGGCTACAAAAGTGAGCTCAAGGCAAAGGCAGGCCTGAACTGCACAGACATGTCTGAAAAAGACCAAAAAAAAAAAAAAAAGTTTATTTAAAGATTACTAAAAGCAAGTCATTATTGGGCTAGTGAGATAACAAACTAAACACCTGTGCGGGGACCAGAGTTCCATCTCTGGCATCAGGTGCCAGGCCAGCCCCACACCCTGTGCACTGAGCCGGCCAGGAGACCAGGCATGGTGGCTTAGGCCCATAATCCTAATACTGGGGAGGCTGAAAACAGGAGGATCATTACGAGTCTGAGCTGAGTAGTGAGACCCTGTACCAAAGACATACAAAACTAAACAACAAAAAACAGGCCATTATCAATAAAAATTTACTATATGGAATAAGATAAATTAGTTGTGGTGGAAAAGTAAACCTTGGTATTACAAAGCAGGATAGTGAACTTCCTGTAAAAATTGATGGTGGTTGTGGTGGTACACCTGTGATCCCAGCACTTGACTGGCCGAGACAGGAGGATCAGTGGAAAATTCGAGATCAACCTAGACTACTTGTAAGTTTACAGTCAGTCTGAATTACGTAGTAAGACCCATCTCTAAATAAATAAATAAATAAATAAACTAACTAACTAACTAACTAACTAACTAACTAACTTTCTAAGACCTCAAAAATCCATACGGGATAGTTAAAAGGTATTTTTTGTTTGTTTTTGGTACGGGGGATTAAACTCAGGACCCTGTGCTTGCTAGGCAGGCACTTATGTCACTAAACTTTTCTCAGCCCCTTAAAAAGTATTTTTCCTGGGCGGAGAGATAGCTCCATGGCACAAGAGCCTGCCTGACAAGTGCAAGGTCATGAGTTCAAACTCCACCCTGCAAAGAAAAAAACATTGTAGTTCAAAAGTAGTTTTCCCTAAAAACTGTATTTAAATCCTGATTGTACAAAAATACATTATTTAAACATTCTACATTTCCATTTCAACTATAAAGTGCAAAAAATTTAAATCCATAATAGCATTCAATATGGTACAGTCATAAAGTTAGAAGATGGGGCCCAGCAAGATGGCTCAGTGGTCTAGGTTGCCTGCTTAGGAAAGCTTAGGCGGCTGCAGGGACTGTGGTTTGATCCCCAGCACCACATGCTGCGCCAGCGCTACCATCAGGGCAGGCTGAGCCGGCCATAAAAATAAATAAACAAACAAAAGTTCTGAAACAAGAAAAATAAATAAATAAATAATAAAAATTTTTAAAAAGAATCTTATTAAAAAAAAATAAAGTTGGAAAACATTTCTTCCAGCTTTCTCCTTCATAATCTATTAACTTTTTAAATTCTATAATAGCAATAAGGAACTTTATTAAGAAAATACAGGTTTCTACTATTGCTGTTTAAACGTTCTTAAAAATTAAGTGCTCCAAAGTTGGGGACTTGCAGAGCAGACTCTAACATAAATTGAATACTTACTGTGTGTTGCCCATAATCTTGTCTTTGGCTACTTTTTAAAGGACAAATGTTTATTGGGAAGATTAAGCAGTCTGCCCACTTACATGCTTAAATCCAAGAGATAAAATTAGTTATCACAACCAAGGGCTTTTTATTCATCCTGCATGAAACTGATAACATGGTAGCCCTTTTTAAAAAAAAGCTTGTATCAGCATGTTTTAAAAATATTTTATTAGTCCATGCTTGCAGTACACAATGATTGGTACATGTGTGTAACACATCTGAATTCTTCTTACTTCCTTGTCTCTTTTCTTCCATGCTTTTCTTTTTTTTTGTTGTGGGATGGAGTTCAAACTCATGACCTTGCACTTGCCAGGCAGGCACTTGTGCCACAGAGCTATCTCCCCAGCCCCATCCATGCTTCTATCCATTATCTTTGGTTCCCTGCGAGGTACTTCTTGTTTCCAATTTTTTTTTTTTTAATGTTTTTGTATTTTAGGGAAGGGTCTACAGGGTGTTCAGAGCCTCACTACTAGATCAAATTAGTAGTGATCCACCTATTTACAGCCTCCCAAGAGCTGGGATTATAGGTGTGTGCCACCACACCCAGTCTTCTAATTGTCATTTATTTATTTATTTATTTATTTATTTATTTAGTCAGTCTTTTTGAGACAGGGTCTTGCTATGCAGTTCAGGCTGGCCTTGAGCTCAGTTTTGTAGCCCAGGCTGGTCTCATACTCGCACCAATCCTCCTGCCTCAGCCTCCCAAGTGCTGGGATTACAGGCGTGCGCCACCACGCCTGGCTGAATTGTCTGCTTTTTAGTTTGTTTTTTAACTTATACAAGAAAGACCATTCCATATTTAAGCTTATGTAGCTGATTTATTTAACTTAACATTATTGTTTCAAGGTGCGTCCCTTTTCCTACAAAGGGCTGAAATTTATCCTTCTGTATGGCACAGTAGTAGTACTCTGTGATGTGTAAATACTACACTTATTCATTTGTTGATGAGTGTGTTGGCAGCGTTCAGGACTCAGCAGTTCTGTGTTGTGCTGTTATTAAATGTAAGTGTACATGCATCACTGAAATGAGATGTTTTAAGCTGTTTTGGAAGATAGCTGCATAGAAGAGGAATAGCTGGGTCCACTGGAATTTCTGTTTTTAGTTTTTTTTAGGGATCTTGCATACTGATTTCCCAATGGTTGTACTAGTTTATATTCCTACTAACAATGTAGATGTGTTCCTTTTCCCCACAACCTCACCAGCATTTGTCATTATTTGATAGCCATTCTTTCTGGAGTAAGATTGGTATTTTAGGTTGTTTAAACCTGCATTTCCCTAATGGCCAGCGATGCTGAATTTTTTGTGTGTGTACGTATTGACCATCTGTCATTCTTCTGAGAAGCGACTTTTCCCTTCAGTTGTCCATTTTTAAAATTGAGATTGTGTTAAATCTTTTTATCAGTTTAGAAGTAGAGCCACTTCAACTGTATTGGTGCTGTCTATCCAGGAATAGGAAATACCTTTATTCTGGGGGAGTCTAATCTTTTTGTTTTTTATATATTCTAGATACGTCTTTTTTTAAAATAAAAAAAAAAAAGAAGAAAAATACTAGTGTGAAAAAAAGGCAGCTGGGGAGATAGCTCCATAGAGTAAGCGCTTCCCTGACAAACACAGGGTCCTGAGCTCAATCCCCAGTACCATTAAAAAAAAAAAAAAAAGTATAGATGCCAGTGTTCTGTTTGATGAATAGCTGGCAAGAATTTGTTTCTCATTCTGTAGATCTTATCTCTACTTCATTGGTGTTTCCTTTGATTTGCAGAAACTTGCTAGAGTTTTTTTTAAAAATTTCACAATAGGATGATAAGAGGATCACAATGGTTAATACATTTCCTTCCCTCTGGAACCAGAGATCAAACTCAGGACCTTGCACTTGCCAGGAAGGCACTATGCCCCTGAGCTATCTCCCCAGCCCAAATGTTGCATATTATTATATTTAAATTAGTTACTTGATAGCAGCATTTGTCTAAACAGTATTAGCACAAACTTTTCGATAAGGTCTCTAATAAGTTTCTCTTAAACTAATAGTATACTTTTTAACTACCATGTATATAGGACATATATATAATATATATCTGTATCTTTATTCCTTTCCTTCCTTTTCTCCATTCTCCCAATCCAGTTTCTCTTCCATTTGAAGTTTTTTCCCATTTTACAATGTTTATTGTATATTTTGGATTTTTTTTTCAGCTTCACACACTAGGGAGACATTGCAAGACAATACGTTTACAATGTACACTGGGCTTATTTCACTTATGAAATAGTATACTTTGAGCAGTACACTATTATATAGAGACCACATCTTTTTATCCTGGTTGGTGTACATTTGAGTTGCTTCCAAGATCTAACTATTACAAGTTGTGCTGCTATGAATGTGGGTGCACATATATCACTGTAGTGTGTTTTTAATTCTGGGAAAATACCAAGAAGGGAGATAGCTGAGGCAAATGGGACCCCCTCCAATCTTAGTTTGAGGAATCTCCACATTGATTTCCACAGTGGTTATACCAGTCTGTACTAACACCAGCAGTGGAAAAGGGTTCCTTTTCCCTGACAGCCCCACCAGCATTTGTTATTGGTTGATTTGTTGATGACAGCCTTTCTTTCTGGGGTGAGATGGAATCTCAGTGTTGTTTTAATTTCCATCTGTCAAATGACCAGTGATGCTGAACATTTTTTCACGTATTTATTGGTGGTTGTATTTCATCTGAGAAGTGTATGTTTAGCTCAGATTTCCATTCTCTTTATGTGTTCTCCATAATAACCCTTTGTCTGAGGAACAGCTGGCAGACATTGTCTCTCAGCTTGTGGGTCGTCTCCACTCTGTTGGTGGTTTCTCTTGCTGTGCTAAAGCTTTTTAGTACGATGAGATTGCAGTTGTTGATTCTTTGTGACGGCTCCTGTGCAGTCCCGGTTTTATTCATAAAAGTCTTTGCTAGGAACCAGGGATATATATGCTCAGATGCGCAGCACCTGCCAGGCAAGTGGGAGATCTGAGTTCAATTCCTGGCAGCAAAAAACAGACAAACATGAAGTCTTTGCCTATACTAGTATCTTCAAGAGTTTTACCTTCCAGAAGATTTAATGTTTCTGTTTTAATATTTAGATCTTTGCTCCATTTTAACTTAGTTTAGTGCATGCTGAAAGATGTAAGTCTAATTTAAATCTTCAGCATGTGCAGAGCCAGTTTTTCTAGCACTATTTATTAAACAGGCTGTCTTTCTTCTAGTGAATGTGTGTGGCACCTTTGTCAAAGATAAAGTGACTGGACTAGGGAGAGATAACTCAGTAGTATAAGTGCTTGCCTGGAAAGTGCCAGGGCCTGAGTTCAATCCCTGGTTCTGAAAAAAAAAAAAAGTAAAAGCTCTTAGCTGGGTGTGGTGGCACATGCCTGTGATCCCAGCACTGGGGAGGCTGAGGCAGGAGGATCTGTGCAAGTTTGAGACCAGCCTGGGCTACAAAAGTGAGATCAAGGCCAGCCTGAACTGCATATGAAGGCCCTATATCAAAAAGACCAACAAAAAATAAATAAATAAAAAAGGATAAGGTGACTGAGTACATTGGAGTTCATTGGAGTTGTTCCTTCCTCTTCTAGTCTGTTCCATTGATTTTTCAGATCTGTCTTTTGCCAGTACCATTCTGTTCTGCTTTATTTTAAGTCAAATAGCTTTATAGTATAATTTCAAGTCAGAGATTGTAATGCTCCCTGCCTTGCCTTTATTGCCCAGAATTGTTGTTCACTTTTTCTAGGTCTCTTCTGATTCCAATTTAATTTTAGGATTGTTTTCTCTAATTCTGTGTGGTGTACTGTTGGAATTTTGATTAGAATTGCATTAAATCTGTGTGACAGTTTTAGAAGTATGGCCATTTTCGCTATATTGGCCCTTCCTACCCGAGAGCGAAAGATAGCTTCCTGTTTTCTGATATCCACTTCAATCTCCTTTTTCAGAGTACTGTACTTTTCAGTGTAGTGGTGTTTTAAATCCTTCATTAGATTGATTCCTAGGGGTTTTTTATATATATATGTATATAATTGTGAAAGATACTGTTTCTCTAATTTTTCTCTCAGTGAATTTGTTATTCATGTACAAGAAGGCTGTTGATTTTTGAGTGCTCACTTTGTATCCTGCTACCCTATTGAATTTATTAAATCTGGCAGTTTTTTAGTGGAGTTATGGGGGTCTTCCATGTAGAATATCATGTTATCTGCAAGTGGTGATTGTTTTAACTTCTTTTCCTATATTTCTTCATTTCTTTCTCTTGTTTAATATCTGTGGCTCAAGTTTCTAGGACTGTGTTAAATAAGAGTGGAGAAAATGTCTTGTCCCTGATTTTAGAAAGCTTCAGTGTTTGTGCATTTAGAATGATGTTGTATGTTGGTTTGTCATAGATGGCTTTTATCAGGTGGAGATAAATACCCTCTATTCCACTTTTTCTGTAGGGCTTTTAATCATAAGTGGGTGTTAGACTTTGTCAAAAGCGTTTTCTGCATCTCTTGAGATGATCAGACAATTTTTAACCTTTGGCTTTGTCAGTACGGTTATTACATTGTTGATTTGCATATGTTGAACCACCCCAGCATCCCTGGGATGAGTCCTGCTTGGTCATGGTGTACTTCCCTCTTAAGACCCCTTTGGTTGTTTTCCCATGTGTGTTACACTGGGATTATCATTTGACCCTTTCATATACATATCCCTTTAATTTCTTTTTCTAATTTGTTTAGTTTCTTCCTTGGGGTCTTCTGTTATTCATTAATTATTCAGGAGTGTATCATTTATACTACTGGTGTTTGCATAATTTCCATGGCTTCTTTTGCCATTGATTTTAGTTCATTAGCTATGATCTGATAATATATATGGAATTTCACTTTACTTAATCATGCTTTATGAGCTAGGTGCTGCTGAGAACAATGTATTCTGTTGTTGGGTGAAACAGTGTAGTCTGTTACATCCAAATGTTTATATCATCTTTTAGGCCCAGTGCTTTTTGTTTCAGAACTTTGGGCATGCCAGTACCCAGGGCATATATATTTACAGTTGTTACCTCTTTCGGGTGAATTATTCCCTTAACCCAACGTACAGTGTTGGTTCTTGGCCTCTTCTGATCAGTTTTGGCTTGAAGTCTACTTTGTCTGAAAATAGGGTAGCTACTGCTGCTCTTTTGTGTGTTTCTGTTGCATGGAATATTGTTTTCTATTTGTTTTTTTTTTTTTTTTTAGTTGGTGAGGGTCTTTATAATTTCGTGTGTTCCTTGTATGCAGTGTACCGCCGGGTTTGTCCATCAATCTGTGGCTTTGCACTGGGGCGTTGAGGCCTTTCGTGTTGCATTATTAGTGGAAGGCATTGCTCTTGTCATTGCATTAGTTTCCTCTTTGTCACCCTTCTGCTTAACTGTTCATCGCATCTGATGTATTCATTTCACTGGGCTTCTTGGCATAGTTGTCTTTATTGTCTTATTTTAGAATATCCTTGATAATCTTTTGGAGTGTTGGCTTGGCGGGCATGAATTTCTGAAGGTTCTCTTTGCCATAGAAGGATCTTATTTTTCCATCAATTTTGCAAAGTAGTTTTGTAGGATGTGTTAGTCTGAGTTGAAAGTTTTTTCCTTGTAGGGCTTGGAAAACTTCACTGCAGGCTCTCCTAGCTTTTAAAAGTTTGTGCTGAGAGGGCTACTGTAATTCTGTTGGGCTTATAAGTGATTTGTTGATTTTTTTCTTAACAGCTTTGAACATTCTGTCCTTGTGTTGACTTCTTGGATTTCGATTGTGATGTTTTGGGAAGTTTTCTCTTTTTGTTTTTTCAACCTGACTATTTGGGATTCAGCATGTCACACTCACCTGTTAAATGATTTCCCCATACTTGGAAAATTTTCTGCTATGGTTTCTGTACAGGTGTTTGATGCCATTTGTCAGTCTTGTTAGCACAATCCCTTTGTGTGAGTGCTCAGTAATGTGCCTGAGTTTCCTGCAGGGTGTGGTTAGTCCGAGCGGCCTGCCCAGTGGCAGTTTACTCCAGCCAGTCCTAATTGCCATGCCATTCTGCCCACCACGAACCACTATGGCTGTGCTTTATATCTAGCACCACACTCCAGAGGCCCCTCTATCCTCCCCCCACCCCCACCTCCAGGTGCCAGAACTTTTATTTCACAACAGAACCACTGAGAACCTGGCCTGGGGCACACACACAGCTCCAGACAAGGTGACAAGCACGACAGTCCCAGCTGGGGTCATGGGCTCCAGTCCCTCCATCTTATATTTTAGCTGTGGCAGTTCTCCTCACCAAGGCATGTCCTTGATCACACTGACAGTTGGGGGGAGTAAACTGACAGTTGAGCTTGGTGCTGGATGGAGGGAGGAGACTGGCTGGGGGAGCCGAGCAGTCAGCGGAACTCATTGCCAGCATATGCAGATCCATGCTTCTTAAGAAACCAGCCGGGCTTCTCATCACAGATAGCAGGGCCACCGGTCTCTCCTGGCATGAGCTCGTGACTCCTTAAACTTCTCAGGCAGTCGGTGCCTAGCCTGAATCCTCTCTGTGACTGCCTTTTGTGGCCGTCTTCCACCCAGTCGCTGGTGTAAGTAGGGTCACCTCAAAATCCCTGACATGTATTTGTTCTGTGGCTTCTGATTATTGGAGTATCTGTCTTAGCCCTTCCCAGAATGGCTCTTGGTTAATCTTTCTGAAATATGGTAGTCACTGCCATGGATTGTTTTCTGATTCTAGTGTGCCATGCAGGAGTTACTTTTAGAGTAAAACCTGGTCCATTGCTTATCCTTGGGTTTGCCAATCTTCAAGGTTTTTTTTTTTTTTCTAACAGAGATATCCTGTGCACCCCAGGAGCCAGTGTTACTGTTCCAGACTGCTTCCTTCATTGTTTTTATTTTTAAATTTACTTTTGTCTTTTTGGGGGTAGGATTTCACTGTGCAGCTCAGGCTGACCTTGGACTCACTTTGTAGCCTGGCTTGGCTTTGAACACGCAGTGATCCCCAGGCCTCAGAATTCTGGGATTACAGGCATGCATTGTAAGGCAAGGCCTCGCCAGACTGCTTGCTTTTTTTCCCTGCATTGTCTTCAGTTTCTCCCATTTTTAGTTTTCTTGTTGGCTCTTTCTTAATTTTTGGAGCTTTTCTTCCATTTCTCTTCCCTAAGTTTTCCAAATGTGCAAGTCCAGATCCTAGAGACAGTGATACACTACTGCATTTTACACTGTCATCTTCCTTCATATGAGCATGTTTTAACTGCTTCCTAGCTCACTTCTTCATTTACATATGTATTTTTAATGTATTTGGTACAGGGTCTCACTACACAGCTTGGACTCAGTGATCCCCCTGTTTTCAGCCTCCCCAGTACTGGAATTATAGGGGTGTACCACCACATCCAGACTTGGTGGCTAGCTCAGTATGCCCGGGGGTGGAGCTGGCAGGGCGTGAGATACGATCAAACCCCAGTTCTTATGCTTGCTTAAGGAGGTACTTAGTCCACTGAGCTGTCTCTTGGCCCCCATAATTTTTCTTTTTTTTTTGTACTGGGGATTGAACTCAGGACCTTGTGTGTGCCAGGCAGGCACTTAAGCTACTGAGGTATCTTCCTGGCCCCCTCCACAATAATTATTTATTTTTAAACTTTATTTATGGCATGGCTGGCTCAGCCCACCCTGGGGCTGGCACAGCATGTGGTGCCAGGGATCGAATTGTGGTCCCTGCAGTTGCCTAAGCTTGCCTAAGCAGGTGCTTTAGACTACTGAGCCAACTCATCGGCCCCACAATAATTATTAATTTTCATGTATTTTTACGATTCAAACACACATGCATGATATATGTTGATATTCTAGGTTCTGAGTATAGAAGGATGAAGAACCAGAAAATTAAAAAAATAACAAGTAATGATGACAATTATAGTGAAAATGGTACAAGAATAACTGAAGTGCTTCTTGAGGCCTTTTCTGATACATTTTCTGAGGGTGTGACATTAAAGCTGGGACCTGATTGATAAGAGGAAACAAGACATCAAAGAGTATGGACATGACACTCCAGCAGGATGAGAATGACTTAACATGTGCCCCAACAACTGTATAAACAGAATGTGTTCAAGGCACAGGAAGAAGGGAAGTATGAGGGGAATACGGTCAGAGACCCACAGTTCCCAGGTATTGTGCCTGCTGGCCGTGAAACTGCGTCAGAAAGACAGGGAAGTAGTATTCTCTGAAGAAGTTGCTCTGTGGAGAAGAGACTGTATGAGGCGAGGTTAGAAATAGAAGCCTTTGAAGCTGGGTGTGATGGCGCACGCCTGTAATCTCATCACTTGGAAGGCTGAGACAGGAGGTTCTGTGTGAGTTCAAGTCCAGCCTGAACTGCATAGTGAGACCCTGCCTCAAAAAGAAAAGAAAGAAATAGAAGCCTTTGAAACCGCTGTGCTGCCAGGAGCGCGTGCCAGCTGGGCTTTGACAGCAGCCCGAGCAGCGGAGGAAGGTGATGAGTGCCGGAGATAGAGTTGATAGGCCTTGCTTTTGGGTTGCCTGTAGAGAAGTAAGGGAAGGAAAGAATCCGTGGTTATTTCCACATATTTGTGCCTGAGCAGAGGACCTTAGCGAAACAGGTTGCCATTGTTTAAGTGTCAGGGAGGGAAATGGAGAGTTCCTCCATGTTGGGCACTTTCACCTTGTGGTATGTATAGAGCCTCAGTAGAGAATTAAGGAGGCAGCTGTACCTGCAGTCCAGGTCTTGGAAGCCAGGGAAGTGCTATGAACTTGAGCGTCATCAGCGTATATGTGACTTTTAAAATCATAGGAGAAGATTACACTTGAAATGACCACACTGAGATGGGAATGGTCTCAGGATTATGTTTGCAAATGGAGTAAATTGGCAGCTAGTAAGATGGGAAAAAATTTGAAAGGTATGGTCTTGGAAACCAAGAGTAGGGGCAGCCAGATAGCTCAGTGGGTTAAAGTGCCTGCTTGAGCAGGGGTAGGGGCTGGAGGTTTGATCTCCAGCCTGCTGCACTGGCCCCGTCCCCAGGGCATACTGAAGCTGGGTGTGGTGAGGAGTGCCTATAATCCCAGCCCTTGGGAGGCTGAAAAACAGGGAGGATCACTAGGAGTCTGATCTGTGTAGTGAGACCATGTAGACCCAGTACTAAATACATATAAAAAAAAAAAAAAGTAAAGTTACTTAAATAATTCAAAGGCTGAATGAGATCAGGACTGAGAAGTAAGCCCTGAGTTTGATAAAATGGAGGTTGTTAGTGCCTTTGAGGCGCAATCAATGGCACATTGGGAACTAAGATCCAATTGAGGTCAGCTGAGGAGAAAATAAATGTGTGGCAAGAAATGGACATAGTGAGTTCTGCTGTGAAGGGTGGCCAGGACATGGGGTCAGACTAGAGGCACTGCGGGGCCACATTAGGGAGGTTCTGTTGTAGATTTGTATTTGTAAGTCACCTGCAAGGTCTGCTCTTCCCCTCTGGCGTTTAGTAAGGGAGTAGAGGAAACATTCCCCTGCAGACTTGGCTTTCCTGTGTTAACTGAATAGAAGGCTACCCATGGGAGCCTGCTGCCGTCTCTGGGCACAGTGCTGGCAGGACCCAGAGGAATTCCCACAAGAAGGCACATGTTTATTCAGCTCTTTCTCCTCCAGCATGCAGTCACTAGAGAAGACAGGTATGTTTATCACACCCTGTCCTTCCACACAACAGAGGTACGTTAGTTCAGGAATGCTTTTGTTTGCAAACTGCACTGAGTGACAGACATGACCATGGCCATCTTCCCTGCAGGAACACAAAACCTGGCCGTCTATTCCAAAATCCTGGAATTTTATGAATGGTGGTACCACTGTGCTAATGGTTCAGGGGAAGCTAAGTGCTCTACAGTCTGCACTGGGCCTTGAGTAAAGAAGGGCATTCTGCAGGGAAAAGAACTGTAGTCACAGAATTGTCACACTGAGCAGGTGATGACTTGACAGAGCTTGGTGGAGCCAGAGGTGCCCACAGATGGGGTGGCGCAGGGTGCTTTCCAGCAATTTAGGGTTGCTTAAGCAACTAAGCCAGCTTTTGACTGAGCTCTGTTACCCGGTAATCAGATGGATTCTTCTAAATGGGAAGTGGTACAAATTTCCCCAGAGATGAGTCTCTGTGGGCTTATGCTTACAAACTGGACTTTTCAGAGCTTATTCTGTAAGCTCAAATTTGCTTTCTCCTCTAGAAGAAAATAAGGTCTAAAGTTTCCTCATCCTTTCACCTCTTACAATGAAGCATGCAGTCAGTATATTGTTGCAGTCAGCTGTCTATCTAAGGTAACACAGGAAATGCTGCAGTACATTTTCAAGAAAAGCTGATTACCATCTATTATTAGTAATCATGTAAAAACATCAGTAAGTATAAGCACTAGTTGTGTTCAGAGACACACCATATGAGCAGGGGAAAACATAACATCATTTAGGATGTATTACCTCATACCTATAGAATGCATTAATTTAAATTAAATGGTTTTGGTCTGGGCGTCGTGGCGCCTGCCTGTAGTCCCAGCACTTGGGAGGCAGGAGGATCAGTGCGAGTTCGAGAACAGCCTGGGCTACAAAAGTGAGCTCAAGGCCAGCCTGAATTGCATAGCGAGACCCTGTCTCAAAAAAACAAAAAGTAAAGTTTTTTGAATGTATCACTCAAAATATTGTCTTCTGTGCACAAAATGCTCTACTCTCACTTTTGTCCCAGACATTGTGTAGTAGGTCAGATTGTAAGACTGAACTTTCAACTGAAGGTGAAGCTGCTTAGAGCCCCGGTGCTGGTGTTCAAGGGGAGCTTCGTGAGGATTTATCCGGGGATCGCCTTGCAGCCTCACCACGGTTTCATTGCAGTAGCACGCTATAGAGGGAACGTTACAGAACTAGAGACAGCCAGTGGGATTCACATCTGCCGCAGGTTTTTAAAAACATGTTTATCCTGCAGCAATGGTTTAACTGTCGTCCGGATAATCAGATTTAAAAGCTGGAGTTTAGGATTCTAGCTAATGGAAACTCCATTTTAAGGGTTTTATCTTGAAACTGAATCACTTCCTTTAAATATACAACTTAAATTTAGCCAATTTAAGATTTGGAGTTTTGTTACTATCCCAAATGCTGGAGGGCCAGGAGTTCCCAGCGTGAGATGCAGGGTGGCACAGAGGACGAGCTGGAGCTGGTACAGCTAGCTTTTCAGCAAGCTGTGAGTCTCAGAGTTCAGTGTAATTTCAAATACAAAAATGAGGATAACATAGAATCAGAAAACATGTTTTGTAAAAGTAGTCTTTTCTGGATTTTTTTTCTACCTTTAATTTTCACTAACTTAGGTCTTTTTTTTTTTTTTTTTTTTTAATGTATTTAGTACAGGGTGTCACTACACAGATCAGATTTGTAGTGATCCTTCCGGTTTTCAGCCTCCCAAGCTCTGGGATTATAGGTGTGCACCACCATACCTAGTCTCAGTTGCGTTTCATTGTGCCCCAGGGTGGCACTGCAGGCTGAGGACCAAACCCCAGTCTCTGTGTCTGCCTAGCAGGTGCTTTAATCCACTGAGCTATCTGGCCAGCCCTAACTTAGTTTCATATCCTTTTTTTTTTTACCTTTTTTTAAATTTTAAATTTTTTTTTGTTTCAGAACTTTTGTTTGTTTATTTTTATGGCCAGCATGTGGTGCTGGGGATCGAACCGCGGTCCCTGCTGCCGCCTAAGCTTTCCTAAGCAGGAGCTTTAAACCGCTGAGCCATCTTACTGGGCCTTTTTGAGACAGGGTCTTGCTGTGCAGTTCAGGCTGGCCTTGAGCTCACTTTCGTAGCCCAGGCTGGTCTCGAACTTGCACTGATCCTACTGCCTCAGCCTCCCAAGTGCTGGGATTACAGACATGCGCCACCATGCCTGACTAGTTTCATATAATTTTGAAGCTATATATATATATATAGGTGGTCAGCCTGCCCACCTGGGGGCAGGGCTGGCATAGCATATGGTGCCAGGGATTGAACCTCAGTCCCTATGTGCTTGTCTAAGCTTGCCTAAGCAGGTGCTTTAGACCACTGAGCTACCTCACCAGTCCTGAAGTAATATTTTTATTAGGAAAAAATGTTCATATGTATTGGCCTTTCCAGTTAATGTTTTAGTCAGCGATCTAGTTTGAGACTATTGGGAAACGCAGTTCAAAATTTGCTTCTTTTGTGCATTCCTGAATTGGAGCATTAGTTCAAATTTCACTCACTGAGGACCGGTGTATAGCTCAGCGGATTTAGCGCTTGCTTAGAGGAAGCGCAGGGGCCAGGGTTCAGTTCCTGGCCCCTCGTGCTGCGCTGGCCCCACTCTAGAGCGCACTGAGCCGGAGATGGAGACTGGGCATGGTGGCACGCGTCTGTAATCCCAGCACGTGGGAGGTACAAACAGGAGGATCACTATGACTCAGTAGTGAGACCCTAAAAAAACAAAATTCACTCAGTAGTAGTTAATCTTTTCACTAACTGTAGTCATGGAGCTGGGTTAAATGGGAAAGAAAGAAGAGCTGCATGGGTCTCCTGAAAAGAGAGCTCTTGGTCCATAGGTGACACTGTTCTGACTTCCTGGGTACCTACTCTCTCACAGCTGCGTCTTGGGCATTTGTTCTGTGCTAGTGGTCAAGTCCCGAGATGAGTAGAAAAGTGGCTTCAGTGAAGCAACAGGACCCTGAACTGTCTTCTGAAGCCCTGCATGTCCCTTCATATGTGACATCAGGCTGGAAGTAGCAGCGGGCTAGGGACAGGTAACTCACAGGCTCAGAGAAGCTTCTTAAACAATGAGTATGGGAAGCAGCTGTATAACTCAGGACCAGGCGCAGAGGTGCTAAAGGGAAGTACAGCCAGCCTGGCCTGGAAAGGAAAGACCAGGTGGATACCTCACCAACTCATGACTTTTTAAAATAGACTTATTGGAGCAGAATTAAAAGATATAGTAATTATCCCCTGCTCACACATGCACAGCTCCCCCATGCCCCACAAGCTGCTCTCCAGGGTGGTACTTCATTACATCAGCAAAGCTACGTTGGCATCCCATCATCATCCAAAACCCACAGTTCACAGAGACTTCATTCTTGTGATGTGTACCCCGATGGTTTGGTCAGACCGTTAGTGGACATACCTACCATGATGGCGTCCTGTGCAGGAGTCACTGGCACGTGTCTTGTCTGGCCTCATGGCGCCTACCTTCAAATGGGAAATATGTTAGACCCCGGTCATTTGTAAGGATTACGTCCTAGAATTTGCATGGATGACTGGATTAATCTATACCCATCATTTATCCTTATAAAACACAGTGGATTTTATTGAAATGTTTCTTTCAGACTCAGTCTCTAAACATAAGCAGCTTATGAACCACTTTTCTTTTAGACTTCTCTCACTTTTGGGAACAAGTTTTCACCAAGAAAGCAAATCACCTCACATCAGTTTGTATCAGCAGTTAAGCAAATGAGATGCATGTTCCAGGCAGTGGTGCAGCTGACACAAGCCATCAAGAAAACCACTTACCCACAGCAGCTTCTAGCCCATGAAATTCAGACCTGCCTCGGGAGGCAGGGACACTCACTGTTTCATGCTAACTCCTTGTAAAATCCAGGTGCTGATGGGTGTGTGGCTGGCGGGTCCACTGTCCCGGTCTGTAGTCCGCTGCCCAGCGGTCCTGTGTAGTGCTGTTTCAGAGCTGTTGTCTTCTCGCCACTCTAGCTTAACTGTGTAACAGTCTGCGCCGTGCGTCACTCAGGCGGCATGCTTGTTTATGGACTATCTCAAATGTCACACTGGCAGCTGTCATTTCAACCGTACAGTTCTTAGTACAAGATACACTCCTCCATCTGTTTTATACAGACATGTAGACCTTTTTTTTAGATAAGGTTTTGCTGTGTAGTGCGGCCTTGCCTTAAACTCATGGCTGTCCTCCTGCATCAGCCTACTGAGTGCTGGAATTACAGGCATGTGCTACATATCCAGCTATTTTAACTGTATTTACCTTTGATGCTTGTTTCTAGTGAAATCTAATACTAGTTCTGGTTATTTTTTGTTACTAATTTGTGTTTATTTTGCTGTTGAAAAATAACGTATAGTTCCTGCTACGGCCTATTAAAAAACTTTCTGTAAATACATTAGGTATAATTTTACTTATAATTTTAGTCCTGCCAAAGTCAGTGCTATTCATTCACAATACAAAATGGGCTCAGTCAGGAAGCGTCAAAAGAGAAAAGGGAGATGTTAGCAGACAGAGAGAGACAGTCTGTTAGGAAGTGGAAAGACAAAAAAGGCGACTCGTTGTCAGCCATCCATAGTAAGAAAGGATAGAACCTGAAAGAAGCAATGAAACTTTACAAACTCCAGTAGTGGCCAGTGATTATAGTTCTGTGGGTGGTGTTGGCAAAGCTAATATTCAAAGGCTATTCTCAAACCAAGGAAGGAATATTACTATAAAATATGTGTGCACCTTCTAGATCAAACAGCATGGAACATTGGTTATTTATTCAAAACAAGGGAGTTCAAAAAGTCACAGTTTAGGTAACGTCTAATAGCCCAAATAATTGAATACAGGAGAGCGAAATGCTAACCAGGAGGCCTGTCCTTGGCATCTTCACCATTATGATTAGTGGGAGACGTTGTATTGAAATTATAGCCCCACAGAAAGAAGAGAAAGGCCTATATGACAGTATCGTCGTGTGTGCAAAGAAAAGCCATAACGCAGAAAGAACTGGGAAAGAGACTGAAGACTGGGTACAAGATTGTCCCATTGTAATGCTGCGTTGTGTGTAAGGGAGGAAGAGGTGGGAAAGCTCTGTAATTGGTGAGTTTCCACTTACTGTCCAAATATGTAGTTAGTATAGGATGACAGCCCTAGGCTGGGCTCAAACTTATCCTCCTGCCTCAGCCTCCCAGGCATGTACCATAATGCCTGGTCCTACATATTAAGTGTGTTGCTTGCTGTACACACCCAAGGGGTGAATTTTGTCAAATACTTCTCTTTTTTTCATTTACTGGGGTTTTTATTAAAACCTCAGTGTTACAGTGTCTTAAAAAGTTCTTTGGTATCTATTGAAATCTTTTTTAATCTGCTAATGCAGTAAATTATCTTGAAATTATTTTCCTGTTGTATTCTTTGCTTTGTTGGGATAAAAAACACTTGATTATATACTCTTCGTAGTAGCTTTGCTCCCAAATTTCGTTTCCATTTACATAAGCAAACAGGCCTAAACATTTTTCTCTTTTTACTTGCATTTCTCCTTGCTACATAATAGTTTTATGTATTTCGGAGCTAGGTTTAACTTAGAGTTGATAACATTCATTAAATTGTATAGGTCTACTAACTTTTTTTTTTTTTTTTTTTTTTTTTTTTTTTTTTTTTTTTTTTTTTTTTTTTTTTTTTTTTTTTTTTTTTTTTTTTTTTTTTTTTTTTTTTTTTTTGTCTTTTTGAGACAGGGTTTCACTATGCAGTTCAGGTTGGCCTTGAACTCACTTTTGTAGCTCAGGCTGGTCTCGAACTTGGTACTGATCCTCCTGCCTCAGCCTCTCAAGTGCTGGGATTACAGGCTTAAGTCTATTAACTTAGGCAAAATTTTCTTCATCTTTGTAGTTTTAACTGTCATCATTAAGGACAGTTAATATCCTAGCCACTTTTCTTTGGTCATGAACTATTTACCATTTTCATCAAACATCAGCTTTTTTTAATGGTAAATGGAGATAAAATCTGACTTCTAGTATTGTGAGGATTAAATAAGATAATATCTGATTGTTTAGCATTGCCGTCTTATGTAAGTATTCTCCACTGTTAGCATTGTCGTTCCTGTAAGTAGACTACTGTAGTCACCTCGGTCATCCCAGCTGCTGTACAGCCTGGTTGTGAAAGATACCACCTCTTCTTGTTCAGGTAGCGGAACAGACTTCGTGCTCCTTAACAGGTCTCGCTGTGCCGTTCAGGCTGGCCTTGAGCTCACTTTTTGTAGCCCAGGCTGGTCTCAAACTCACACTGATCCTCCTGCCTCAGACTCCCAAGTGGTGGGATTATAGGAGTGCGCCACCACGCTTGGCCAGCTATTGAAAAGTTTTAACCTGAATAGAACTTTTCTTGTTTCAGAACCTTTATTTATTCATTCACTCATTTTTATGGCTGGCTCAGCCCGCACAGAGGGCAGGGCTGGCGCAGCATGTGGTGCCGGGGATCGAACTGCAGTCCCTGAAGCCGCCCAAGCTTTCCCAAGCAGGAGCTTTAGAACACTGAGCCACCCCGCCGGGCCCCTGAATAGAACTTTTGAAAATAAGACTATTTTGTCATTGAGGTATTGACGCTCTTTGTTACTACAGCAAAACCTAACCTGTATGAACTGATACAGTCTAACTGGTCCCCATTTTAGTTCTTCTGCAATATGAAAGGTTGGTAGTCAGTTCTAAGAGCTGCAAAATGTGGCCTTTATTTAATGTATACATCTTTGTGGGGTACACTGCAGTGATTCAATACATGTATATAATATACATTAAATTAGAATAAAATAATCAGGGTCATAATTTAGAAAGTCCTAAAAAGGAAGCCTGTACATGATTAGTTCTGAGAACATTTGTGAGCTTTGTTTTAAGGAGCTGCTTAGGTGTTTAGTGTCTGTTTGAAAGGAGCATGAAATGTTGGGTTGGTAAATGTGTGAAGGAGAAAATGGAGGCTCATGTGCTCATCAGGAAGCAGAACATGATTTTCAGGCTTTATTCAGTTATGCCTCATTTGATTATTTAAAATGTATTTATGTTGAGTCATTTCTTTCTCTCTTGCTGGTGAACCAGAAGATCATGAAATGATTCTGCAGAGGCTGCAGCGTTACGTTCGGTTTCTTTTTTTGTATGTATCAGATAAGAGGCCTGTAAATGGAAGTAATCCTCCTCACATCCTTTGTGTGATGTGGCAGTGATGTTGCCTTTTATCACACGATTGACATTTATTAGCTCATAAGCCTGCTTCCAAAGAGCCAAAGGTCTCTTTGGTGAAAGGTGACTCTAGCAGGAACAGTGTTAGATTTTGACAGGTGGATTTTATTTTACTTTTATGAGCATTCCTTGTTAATGTTTAGAAGTTACTACCTTAACTGAGATTTTGGGGACAGGAGGCTGTGAGAACCAGGTAGAAGTGCACATATGTGTGTTTGTTACTGGGGATGAAACCCAGGGCGTCATACTTGCCGGACACACGCTGCACCGCTGGGCTCCAGCCCAACGCAAATGTTTAGGGTCTTCAGTTAAAAGAGGGCAGAGAGGGCAGCGCACACATTTGAAGGTCAGCTCAGTTGAAGCTTCTGCATCATTCTTTCTGAACCAAAGTTACTTTCTGGTTGATGACAATTTCACAGATTGGAGAAGTACAAGTAGCCTAAGGGGCCAGCTCTTGGCTAACTTTCATAGCAGTAGAAGGACAGGCTACCATCAGAGGTGCTGATTTCCCCAAGACCGGGGGGCCCCCAGCTAACTGCCCACTCCTGGAAGGCACCAGTGTGCACTCAGTGGGGCTGCTGTGGCTGGCGGGCCTCCCTGTCAGCCGTCATGGCCCGAGAAAGAAGCCTGTTACACAGGAAGCGTCTGGGTAGGCTTTGCAGTTTTTAGGTCTTTACTTAAAAAGGTACAATATTTTTTATGGAGTGAAAATGGAGAAAAGTCAGGACTCTAGAAATGTGCCTGTACTTTTCAGTTCTAGTGAAACAGCAAAGTTTGTTCATTCTTTTCTACCTATTTCTGAATTTTATTTTATTTTTTTTTCTTTCTTTTTTTGAGACAGGGTCTCACTATAGCTGGCCTAGGTTGGCCTCAAACTCAAAGCAACCTTGCCTCAGCCTTCCAAGCGCTGAGATAACATGTGCCACCTCACCTAGCCTTTATAATTAAAATTATTGAGAAAGTTATTTTACAGTGTAGTTAATTATACTATGTATGCATATAATTACATATAATTATTAGATATTATATATATATAAGAATACAGGGCCAGGGAATGTAGCTCAGTGGTGCAGCACCTGCCTAGCAAGTGCAAGGCCCAGAGTTTGATTCCCGGTACCAAAAAAAAAAAAAAAAAAGAATACATATTATTTTTCCATTAAAGTACCAATGGCTTCTTTTTCCAGAGCAATAATGAAATTTCACAGTATGAAAATGGAAGAAATCAATAAAATTATTCGTGATCTTTGGCGAAGTACCTATCGTGGACAAGGTAATTAACACAGCGCATTATAAAAGCTCTTCCTAAAGCCCTGCCCACGGCGCTTCCATACAATATCTCTTCAGGAAAACACTGCATGGACCCCTTCTGAACATCTCTTTGAGAGGCTCTAAGAATTTTTATCATAATATCTTGTAGAGAAAGCACAAATTTTCTATTCCTAGGCCTGACAGTATGTACCTTGCTCTGTAGACATCCTGTGTAGCTGATGACATAGTAGTTTCTGTTCGTAGGGCTATCCAGTACAATAAGAAGAGAATTACACAGAGGAAACTTAGAGAGCTGAGGTTGAGCAGGGACAACCATGTTCCTTCTGCCCAGACTGCAGTCTCCTGAATTCCCAGCCAGAGCTTTCTCCAGCTTACACGAGCTTCACACCCTGCTCCCAGGCTTTCCAGGTGATGTCTGTCTGTGACAAAAGGCTACAGAGAGTAGGTCTCTCTAAAATAGTGTTCTTTCTGTGGTAGATATCGAATACATAGAAATTCGCTCCGATGCTGATGAAAATGTATCAGCTTCTGATAAAAGACGGAATTATAACTACCGAGTCGTGATGCTGAAAGGAGACGTGGCCTTGGACATGCGAGGACGATGCAGTGCCGGACAGAAGGCAGGTATCTGCGAGTCTAGGAAGCCACCTGACCCAGAGAAAGAATGGAAGGGCAGCCAGCACCGCGCAAGCACGGGGCTGCCCTCCGTAGTGCAGCGCCCCTCTCAGCACCGCTGACAGCACACCAGGCGAATCAGGTGCAGCTGCCCCCAGTGTGCCCCGCCCGCCTGATGCCAGCATTCCTGCAGCTTTGAGCAGACAGCCTGAAGCTTCTTGTAGGGTAGGCTAGTGTAGAACAAGCTCAAGACCCGTTACCACTCACAGATACCACCCTTCTCAGAGTGACACTGCTGCTGCATCAATTAAAAGCACGCCATTGTTGTATGTACCACCATATAAAAAGCATACTTACAGCCAAGCATGGTGGTACAAACCTGTGATCCTAGCACTTGGGAGGTTGAGGCAGTAGAACTGCCATGAGTTCAAGACTAGCCTGGGCTACCAGCGAGATCCTGCCTCAAAACCAATAGCAGTGAAACAGAAGAAACATAGTTACAACCTTAAGATGTATTGTTTTCAGAGAAATCAAAATGGGAAAGTATGTTTCAGAATTAATAATTAGTATTCTGTTATTCATAATAATAGTATCAAATTAGATCCTAGACAAAGCCAGCTGACACATTCTAGAATATGTGAGTCGCATTGAGAAAGTAGCCCCCACCAAGGACTGCCTGTGCTCCACCACCTGAGCTCAGGCCTGCAGACATCTGAGGTGGGCTCTGCCGGCCCTGGCCTGGATCCTCACAGGGCCTCCACCCCACTCCCTACGCCAAATGCAGGGGCTAGGCCAGTCCCCCTGGCACCATGTAGGGCTCCAAGGCACAGCCTGGATCGGCTGCAGCTAGGAAAGTAGGATCTGCAGCCCGAGAGCAAGGCCAGGCCCTTCACGGCATGCAGGTGGGGACCCAGCCAGATCTGAGCGAGGGTTTCCCAGGGATGTGAGCTTTCTGCCTTCAGATTAAAAACAGAAGGTTACCCTAGCTGTAGACCCTTATTTTCCTAAAATTTCAAAACCCTAGACAAGGAGGTCCACATTATCTGAGTCACTTCTGTAGTTTTCAGCTTTTGCTTAGAAGAACATGCCACACATAATTATGTATTGTCAGCCCAGACAACGGAACTGATTTAAAAGCATCTGCAGATTAGTATCTAAGTCATAGAATGCAAAAGCGACAAATTTGTGATCTGTAAGCACGATTTCCACTTGGTTTGGTGACTTTCTATAAAAAAAACTTGAAATGTGGTCTCTGGATTTAAAATTTAAAAAGTACATTTCCTATAGCTACTCTACCTGACTAGAGTTAATTAGCGGTGGGAGCTTCTTTGGCATGAGGACAGAGGACCGGCGTGGTTTGGTGGAGGTGGGCGCCCACCTTGCCTAACCCTGGCTGTTGCTGAGGCCTGAGGCAGCCTAAGGCTCTGCATGTGATAGTGGCAGGGTTGGCAGTGGTGGCGCTCAAAGGCAGGAAGGAAGGACCTTTTCCCACAAAAGGGCACTGGTGGCCCCAGCTTCTGCAATCTGATGGCCTGCCCTGGGCCTCAAAGAGCAGGCATGTCCTGTACTCTTCTTAAAATCCCCAACTCATTTATAGTTCACACAGAGTAGTTTATGGCTCCCAGCATAGTTTTACACTGAGTCCTACGTCCATTATACTGAGAGGGCTTCAGTTAGTCTGAGGGTTCTGGAATTAGGTTTCTATTAACTGTGACAATGCCTGGTAGTTCTGGTGAATCCAGTTTCCTGCATGTAACTATAAATAAAACTACTTCTATATTCATCCTGACATTGTGACCCATAATTTTTTCCCTGTCAGAACTACACATGTTGCCGGGCGTGGTGGCGCACACCTGTAATCCCAGCACTCGGGAGGCTGAGGCAGGAGGATCCGTGCGAGTTCGAGACCAGCCTGGGCTACAGAAGTGAGC
This sequence comes from Myocastor coypus, assembly GCA_004027025.1. NCBI lineage: Eukaryota > Metazoa > Chordata > Mammalia > Rodentia > Myocastoridae > Myocastor > Myocastor coypus. The sequence goes on along the minus strand of PVJA010020874.1, from coordinate 11,009 downwards.
TCAAGGCCAGCCTGAACTGCATAGTGAGAC
>PVJA010020874.1:0-10879 GCA_004027025.1 Myocastor coypus | reverse complement strand
AACTATACACATTTCAGGGTGGACTAGCACACAATACCTGGTACATTTTCTGGGCTATAGAATATGGAAATTTAAAGACAGCTTTCTCAGAAGATTGAAAAATTGCAGTGGGTCCAAACTTTCTAACATGTTACAGAGACCTCTAAGGACTAAGTCAGGAGTTAATGAGGGCAGCCGGGTGTGGTGGCGCACACCTGTAATCTCAGCACTCGGGAGTCTGAGGCAGGAGGATCAGTAAGAGTTCAGGACCAGCCTGCGCTACAAAGGTAAGCTCAAGGCCAGCCTGAGCTGCATAGTGAGACACTGTCTCAAAAAGGCCAAAAAAAGAAGAGCTAATGTGGTTAATTTTACACCCTCATTAAATTTATTACTTAGAGCTAAGGGTTGATGCATCTCTGATCCCAGCCTGTGACCTCATGTTTTGATACAGTTGGTGCGTTTGTATGTGTGTGCCTTTACCGTTCCATCCCATAATAGATGAAGAGCAGAGAGAATGCAGCAGGTTTACCACCATGCAGGTGGGGTGAAGGCCTGGCCCTGGTTCCAGGCTCTCCCACACAGTGGCAGATTCCCTGCTGTCAGTGACCCAGTGACGCCTCCTCTTCTCTCCTGATGGTACCATGGCAGCTTGGTGCTGTGTGACTCACTCCTGGCTTCTTCTAGGTGCTGGCCTCCCTCATCATCCGCCTGGCCCTGGCTGAAACGTTCTGTTTAAACTGTGGCATCCTTGCCTTGGACGAGCCAACGACCAATCTTGACCGAGAGAACATTGAATCTCTTGCACATGCTCTGGTTGAGTAAGTATCTCATACTTACAGCATTTGCAATCTTTGTTTAAAAAAGATAGAAAGAGCTCCCTGGAGTCACACTTCCAAGATGTACCTTGTTGGGAAACCATGTTCTACACTTCACCTTTTGATAATAATTCTTCGGGTTTTCTTAAAAAGGACTTAGACTGCCCCAGACACATCCTGTACCTCCCTAACATGCTCATGAGGAAAGTTGCACTGAGGGTCTGGACTTTGCTTTTCCTGTGAACTCCCACATCATGCCAAGGAGTTGGCATGCCCTTCCATGACATCTGTGGGGGTAGCAGTGGGCTCGGGACTGTCTGCCCAGCTTTCCAGGTGCCACACAGTTATGAGGAATACTAAGCTCTTACTCAGAAATCATGTTAGTGATGAAGTAGAATGCAGAGAGGACAATTTGTGCAAACTGGCCACTACACATGGCTGTGCGGAGTCGGCTCTGTGGCTGGGTGGCCCTGGCTTATGCACTGGGTGAGGTAGGCGGAGGTGTGGCTGGCGGAAGGCTCCTGCGCACAGCTGCCAGCCTGGGCCACAGCGACACAGCCAGCTTTCCCCAGTCACCTCTCACGCGGGTGTGGGGACCAGCAGGGAAGGGCTGCGGCTGCTCTGCAACCTCAGGAGCATCCAGCTCCTGACGAGTAAAAAGTGGCTACTGCAAGGGTTCCGGTCTCACTCTTAGAGCTGGTTGCCTGAGTGTATAAATAATGAGCAAAAATGCTCCCCGCACACCCACTCAGGTCCCTTGTGTGTCACAGCAATGATACATCTAGTGACTAGTGGTGGCAGAATTCTAAGTAGACCCAGCTCCTAGGAAGGCAGTGTTATTCCCCTACCTATTGCCTGTCTTCATCCTTTTAAACTTTCCTTCCAGAGAAAGCAATATATGAAGAAAATCTAGGCAAAGAAGTCAGGCTCCAAAAGTCAAGCATTTGAGGTGTCCCTAAAGTCTTGAGGCTTCCTTAGTAAGAATACACTGATCTAGGGAAAACACTCTAAATTATTGATGTGGTTCTTACAGTTCCTGGGCCAGAGGAAGTAGGCAGTGCATTCCCACTGCCCAGACAGGGTGAGATGCTTTGTGGGGCTGAGGCCCGGCTGGCCACCGCAGCCCTGCCCACTTCCCGCAAGGCAGCCAGAGGCCCGACATGCACAGCACAGGAAAGACTGTTGCCCCACACAGTCTGTCTGACAGGGTTTGTGGTATCTTCTAAAACTTACTCTCTTTAGTAATAAAGTACTCTAAATATGTTGTTTCAGGATAATAAAAAGTCGCTCACAACAGCGTAACTTTCAACTCCTGATAATCACCCATGACGAAGATTTTGTGGAGCTCTTGGGACGCTCTGAATATGTGGACAAATTCTACAGGGTCAAGAAGAACATTGACCAGTGCTCAGAGATTGTGAGGTGCAGCATTGCCTCCCTGGTATCTTACCTTCATTAGCTTCTTGCTGCTGGAGCAGCTGAATCTACCAACGACACATCATTTCAAAGGAGACTGTCTTAAGATGCCGGAGCGGCTCTAAGATCATGAAAATGGTTTCACCTGAAATCAGGACTGATCCTGCATGCTGTCCCCCCAGAGGCAGCCCTGGGCTCCCTGCAGGTCTGCACAGGCACGGGGGGGCCTCAGCCTTCTGCTTCCCAGCCACGGAACACTGCTGCCCCCTCTGAGCTCACAGAGCCACAGCGCATGCCTCTGACATTAAAAACAACCTGCTAACTAGCATATCTGAATGTATTCTGTCTGGCCTTGCCTTATAAATCTCTGCATGTGTCTCTGTCTTGGCTTTAGCGTCATCGGCTAAAATCCAAAGTAGCTGAATGGGGTCTCAGAGTTTGATGAGAGTCTTAAGTAACGATCTGATTGAACACATCCTTATCAACCATCTGGCTCAGGGTTCTTGAAAGGAATTTCCCCGTCAGCCTTCTGTGTCCCTGCCGAGCAGCTCAGCGTCACCCTAATCCCAGCTGCTCTGCAAGCCAGGCTCAGCCACAGCCAGAACCTCATTCCCATGCTGTAGTCAGACCCGGGGAGAGGCCTTTGCTCCCCACACCCTCGCCCCTTCACATGGTTCCCAGTCACGCTTTCCCCTGAAATTGTTCAGCCTTTTGCAAGCGTCGCATACCTGGTGCAACCAGGTCACACACTTCGGAGTTCCACTGTGGAGCTTTGTCATTCAGTGGGTCACCCTGGCTCACTTAGTTTCATGCCATTGGCAGATACGATGAGCACGGTGTCTAACCCAATCCCCAGTGGAGCCCCGGGGTAGACCGAGCCCCAGGGTCATCAGCTGCACATGCAGGGCTGAGTCACAGCCTGTGAGGATAAGTGAGTCCTTCCCAGGACCTGTGGACATGGTTTCATTTAGCCCAGGGGACACCAAACTGGTTAAGGCTGAGCATCTTGTGTACAGGTGACCCCAGCGGATCCTAAAGGTAATCCTGAGTACCCCAAAGAAAGGGGGGCGGATGTTGGAATATGAGGAAGAGAAGGCCAGGTGTGGGGGCTGCAGACCAGAGTGCTACAGGTTGACAACAGAGAGGGGTCTGCAAGCAAGAGGCATGGGCTCCCAGAAGCTGAAAAAGTTAAACATTTCCCCCTCAGCCTGCAGGAGGGGCCAGCTCTGCAGCCACCTGGATCTGAGCTCACTGATGCTGATTTGGATTTCTAGTTTCTAACACATTAAGAAAACAAGTTACTGTTGCTTTGATATTCTTTACAGCAGCACTAGAAGCATACTCTCCTTTGTGTGTAGTTGATTACTCTCTATCTAAAGTAGTACCGCTGAGCCAGGACTGGTGGCGCATGCCTATAATCCCAGCACTTGGGAGGCTCAGGCAGGAGGATCAGTGTAAGTTTGAGACCAGCTGGGGCCACAAAAGTGAGCTCAAGGGCAGCTTGAGCTGCATAGTAAGACCCTGTCTCAAAAGGACAAAATAAATAAAAATAAAATAGTACTAGTGAGGGGCTGGGGAGATTGCTCTGTGGAGCAAGTGCCTGCCTGGCAAGTGCAAGGTCGTGAATTCGAACCTCAGTCCCACCCCCGCCCCCAAAACAAAATCAAAATAAAATAGTACTGGTGAGGCATTGTCCTTGAGGGAACCAAAGGGGACTACTCAGATCATGCTGTGTCCTGCAGGTCGCATTGCACATGTGGTTTGGCGCTGGGGGTGGGGGTACAAGTGGCAGGACCACCACTCCAGCTACCTGGTCCCTCTGCTCCATGGCCACCTTGGGACAAGGCCCAGTCGTCCTACTTAGCTTTCACTATCTAATTAGGCTTCCCCAGACCTGTATGACCCTGACTACAGAGACAGCGAAGGCGTGCTTGTCCCAAGAACGTATAAGAAAATGTACATCTGTTCACAAATCACCACTAATGAAACCACAGGAAGGGTTTCAGCAAAGAGTGCTTCCTTAATTAGTTGTCATCAGGTTAGTCAACAGCAAAGATTAGCTGCATCTGCAGTGAATCCCACGTCCTGCAAGGCACATGGTGAAAGGGAGCAAGAGACGGAACAGCAGTACGACGGGGCCGGAGGCCACGAGGCAGCCAGAACCTCAGGATTTGTGATTACGTGTGAGTCAAGGACAGTGGGAGAAGGCAGTGGGTGTTTCCGCAAACAGTGAAGGTCACTACGTGGCCTAGGAAGGACTAAGCATTCCTGCAGGGAGGAGGCGAGGGGCAGTGGGACACTAGTTTCCTCCCAGGAAGGAACTGCACGGGTCGCCATGGTAAGATGGTCTTGTCTTGCCTCGTGAGCACCCTGGCTCATTCATCAGGCTTCAGCTGTGATGAGAAGGAAGCAGGGAGTTTCCAGGTTCCCACCTGGCTCAAAGGGCAGGGCAAGGACACCTTGGGCGCCCCCAACAATTTTGGATCTGTGTCCCTGATGGTTTTTTGTTTTCTTAATTTTTTTTTCCTTGTTTCGGAACTTTTGTTTGTTCATTTATTTATCTTTATGGCCGGCTCAGCCTGCCCTGAGGGCAGGGCTGGAGCAGCATGTGGGGATCGAACCTCAGTCCTTGCAGCCGCCTAAGCTTTCCCAAGTAGGCGCTTTAGACCACTGAGCCATCCTGCCGGGCCCCAGATGATTTCTTTTTTTGTGTGTGTGGGACTGGGGCTTGAACTCACAACCTTGCATTTGCCAGGCAGGCACTTGTGCCACGGAGCTATCTCCCTAGCACCCCCTGTCCCTGATGTTTTTTCATTAATCTTTTTCTTTTTTTTGCAGTACCAGAGATTGAACTCAGGACCTTGCACTTGCCAGGCAAGCGCTTATTCCACTGAGCTATCTCCCTGGCCCCCTTCATTAAATATTAAAACCAGGTATCTTCTAACGATTTCTGATAGCTGCCCTCACTGCAATAAGGAATGCCAAGGCAATATCAAGTAAATGAAAGACAGCCACAGACTTCTCCGACCGCTACCACCACACACCCAGGCTGTCGCCCATTCCGCAGCCCTTATGGGAGGTGGCTTTCACTTTAGAACCTGTATATTTTGGGGTTTGGAAGTGCCCTTGCTTCTAGACCATTCTCCATTAAGTACCCCTCTCCTACACCTGAATGCCCAACACATCAGCATGGATGCTGAGAAACCCGAGAGACTGGGGACAAATAAACGACAGTGGGACCTTGGTTCAGGGTTGCTTCTGTTTGCAAACAAGCATTTGGCAATGTTTTGTTTTCATCTGCAAAGCACGTCAGGTGACAAGCCATCATGGCTGCATTTCCCACACAAATGGAAGAGTGGCCATCATTTCCAAAGTCCTAGGATCGCTGGGCGTGGTGGCACACGCCTGTAATCCCAGCACTCGGGAGGCTGAGGCAGGAGGATCCGTGCGAGTTCGAAACCAGCCTGGGCTACAAAAGTGAGCTCAAGGCCAGCCTGGGCTGCATAATGAGACCCTGTCTCAAAAAGACAAAGAAAAAAAAAAAAAAAAAAAAAAGACCAAAGTCCTAGGACCATGTTCACTTCGGCAGCAGGTACACCAAAGTCACGGGACAGACTTAAGCTCGCAAGCTGAGCGGCCTTTGGTGTCTCGTAGCTACGAGCCTGCCTTGTCTGTCGTGTTGCTCCAGAGATTAAATGTTAACAAAGTATGAAGAACTGCCTGCCACATGGTGAACGCCATCTGTTTGCTCACGAAGAACGTTGTGTCTTCAGGGCACTCTTTCTTGTCGCAGTGCTTAGTCCCCACCCTGGCCATTCTGTAAGCCTTGGAGGTTTCGTTCCTTTCACCATTTGTGAACTTTTTTGCCACTCTCAATTTCTTACTGGCTGTTTCAGCATCCGCGCCATGACCTCACACAACTGCCTGCCCTCAGCTCCTGTTCTTTCCTCCAGTGAGGTGGGCACTCACAGCCCTGGTCCCATGGAAGCCCTGTCCTTCTATTTAGTTCATTAATTATTTTTTCTGTGTTTAGCACAGGGTCTACAGGTTCTCACTACGTAGGCCAGACTCACAGTGAGTCTGTTTTCAGCCTCCCAAGCACTGGGATCACAGGCGTGTGCCACCACGCCCAGTCTCAATCACTGTGCTGTGCTCTGCCTAAGCAAGCGCTTCAGTCCTCTGAGCTATCAGGCCGGCCCAGCCCTGTCCTTTTCATAACAAAACCCCTGCATAAGCTCAGCGCTCCGCTCCGTAAACCACGCTCACTGCCCCACCGTTCCAACAATCCCGAAGCCTCCTTACACTTCTTCACTCCCAGGAATCCTTTGGTCCCTCCTGCTCTGTCTCTGCTAACCAGCCAAATGTCAGTGCATCACTACAGCCCCCACCTGCGGTGCTCCTCCTGCATTCTCTTTCCAGGCCACTGTGCCCTGGTGAGTCTACCTTGCCCCTCTGTGTGGCCACTTCCTCCACAGTGTCCTCAGTTCTCTGACCTCATGCTGTTACTATGTGTCGGTGCTCGGGTTACATCTGCCCCTCTTCTCTGTGCCTCCCATCTGATGCCCCGTCCAGGCTTGGGGCTTTCCAGTTTCTCCTCAGGCCTGGGTTCTCCCAGAAGCAGAGTCTGGATTTGGGGTGCTGTGAGGGTAGAAGGTGGCCCACCGCCCCGGTGGGTAGCCGCAGCCTAGCCTCTTGGAGACTGGGAAATTCGATAGAGCACCCACTTCAGCATTTCCTTGCCTGTGGGCCAAGAGTCTGGGCTGTGCGTCTACCAGCCTACTATGGGCACCGCCAGTCCAGTTGGTGGCTGGCAGTGTGCCAGCAGAGCTGCCTTCTGTAGTTCTGAAACAAGCCAGAGAAGCCCCGGACAGGTACAGATCATGGGCAGGCATGGCAGGTCTAAGGTTTGGGGCAAGGCCCGAGAGTGCCTGCAGCATGCCGTCTCCAGCCCAGAGCTCTCCCAGATCCTGACTCTGCCCTGTGGGCAACAGCTGAGACAAGGTGGCTCCATGCAGTGTCCCCACCAGGCACTTCCCACAGGCTTGCTTTCCTTTTTATTTTTATTTTTTATTTTTTAAATTTTTTTGCAGTACCAAGGATTGAACTCAGGACCCTGCGCTTGCCAGGAAAGCGCCTATTCTACTGAGCCATCTCCCGGGCCCTTCACAGGCTTTCAATGAATGGCAACTTCCACCTTCCAAATGCTTAATCACAAGCATGGGGCGACATCCTTGACTGTCCTGTCGCCGCTCATCCCAAACACCAGCTTAACACTGTGGGGTCAACTCTCAAAATCATCCAGAATCTGACCGGGCCTCAAGGCACGCCCGGCTACAGTCCCAGCCACTGCCATCTCTACCTCGGGCCTCCTGAGCAGCACCTAACTTCTGCTTCGTCCTGCTCTACACTGTCCTTCACACAGCAGCCAGAGATCTTTCAAAATGGTAAATCCAGCAAATGCGGTTTTCTTGCAGGGGCATGGGGCACAAGTCTGAAACGACTTTAGGTACTTCTTGATGAGCAATAGAGTTCTGCTACAAACCCACTGTAAGCTGAAAATCTAAGTGAAAAAGATGCTTCCCTCACAGAACCCATGGAGCAGCACAGCAGCTCGACCATCCAGTACTAGAGCACAGAGGATGTGCCGGGGTCATCGCAGAAGAATGCGGCCCCTCTGGTGCTGAGGGCCAGGGACCCCTTCTCCTAAGCATGCTCGGCTTTCTCACCATCACAAGGCCAGTTTGAAATTAAACCACCGACAGGAATGGTCTATTAAATACAATAAAAACTAGTGTATTTCTTCTCAAGAAGTATTACTGCGAACGACACATTGCCATTAATCCTTTTCAAAATACCCTGCCTGGCGCGGCGCGCACTCCCGCACTCTCGCCACTTTCTGGAGCAGTTCTGGAAACGCTTTCTCCCGAGTGAGCCGAGTCACGCGGTTGGGCAACCTGGATATCGTGACACAAGCTGAACCATTTCCCGTCCGAGGCCGTTTTCACTTAGGGGAGCCCCAGCTGTTGCACGGTGCCAGACAGAGCGGGGAAGGAGACACCGCGTGGCATTTTCATGAGCTGCCTCTCCATGGGGTGACACATGGCAGCACATTTTTCACGAATCTTACCACACCTTGTGAAGACATGAAAGAGAACTCCAGGAACTGCTGCATGGTGGCAAAAACAGTGGGATAAGTGTGCTTGAAGCTGGGGCGTGGGGGAGATCTTGAGGGGGCTAATAGTAGCATATCTTTTATTATAATAAATGTTTTCATTTAAAAAAATTTTTTATTATTTATTTATTTAATGTCATGGCCAGCTCAGCCTGCCCTGAGGGTGGGGCTGGTGCAGCATGTGGGGCCAGGGATTGAACCCCAGTCTCTGTGGTTGCCTAAGCTTGCCTAAGCAGGCACTTTAGACCACTGAGCCATCTTGCTGGCCCAATAAATGTTTTTAAAACTTAAACATTCAAGCCCGGCGTGGTGGCGCACGCCTGTAATCCCAGCACTCGGGAGGCTGAGGCAGGAGGATCGGTGCGAGTTCGAGACTAGCCTGGGCTACAAAAGTGAGCTCAAGGCCAGCCTGAGCTGCATAGTGAGACCCTGTCTCAAAAAGACAAAAAAAACAAAAACAAAAAAACAAACTTAAACATTCACTGTGTGCTTCCGTCACCCCATATATACTCTTGTAGCTAATGAGAGCTAAGTGTTCCAAGTTTAGCTATGGTGGGTAAAGGTGTTAAATAGTAACTAAAGAGCCAAACACAACATTGCTCCAGAGCAAGCCCCAGGCCTGGTGGCTTCATTGTCAGCACACATCAAAAACACAGAAGGAATAAAATCCCCCAGAAACCCAAAAGGGAGACCACCCAGCTCACTGTACAAGGCCGGTGTTCCACTGATGATGGCAGGCTACCACAGGGAAGAAAACTAGGGCAGTTATCTCATGGAAATAGACACTAGTGAAACACCAGCAAGCCAGGTCCACCAGCATGCGGGAAGGACAGGCCAGTCAAGAAAGCCAAGCAGGCTGGGCTGCACCAAAATGCACAACTTCTGGCATCAGAGGACCCAATCAGAGGAGAAAGGCGCTTGCAAAGTAGAGGAAAATAACCTGCAGGTCCCGGCATATCTGATGAGGAGTTGATGTCCAGAATATGTAAAGAGCTCTTTCCATCCAACAGTATTCTAAAATCATTTGGGCAATGGGTTTCAATAGACATGTCATCAAAGAAGACACACAGATGACCCAAAGCACATGAAAGGGGGCGCAGCCCCAGTAGTCACCAGGGGAGTGCAGATCATAGCCATGATGAAATAGCACCCCAAAGAAAGAAGTTGGGAGGAAAGAAAAGAGAAAGGAGAAGAGTATTGAAGATGTGTGTGTGTGTGTGTGTGTGTGTGTGTGTGTGTATATATATATATATACATATATATATATATATAATTTATTTATTTTAGACAGAGTCTCACTCTAGCCCAGGTTGGCTTGCAATTCACAGTGATCCTCCTGCTTCAGCCTCCAGAGTGCTGGGATTACAGGCCTGGGCCACCACACTCTGCCTCTGCCCACTAGTAACGGAAAGTAAACTGGTGCCACTGCCATGGGGGTTCCTGAAAAAGGCAAGCAGTTCCTAACATTTTTTTTATAACAGAATTACTGTAGGGCCCCATTGGTTCTACTTCTGGGTGAATATCCAAAAGAAAGAAAAGCAGGGCCTGAAACACATGTGTACACCCTCATTGCTAGCACTATGGACAATAGCCAGGAGACAGAAGCAGCCCACACACCTACGGATCGATGAACAGATAAACATAGCACTCATGCTCTGAAAGATTAGCCTTAAAAAGGAAGCAAGCTGTTACACAGCTGCAGGATGGCAGAGCCCTGAGGATGCTGAGCAGTGAAATAGGCCTGTCAGTAGAGGGCGGACGCCAGCTGACCCCACGGAGCAGGCGCAGCCGGACTCAGAACAAGTAAAAAGGCATTCCCAAGGGGTGGTGGGTGGGGAGCCAAGCGCGCTGCTTCTGTTTTGCAAGATGAAGAGCTCTGGGGATGGGCTACACAGCAGGAGTGCGTTAGGCATGGGCGTTCCAGTTCAGTGTGACTTAAGATGTTAAGTTTTATGTATATCTTGCCACAATAACACACACATAAGTTTTGAATCTTCTAAGTGAAATACACAGATGCTGACATACAGCTGTGTAAGTAGGCCCAGGTTAGTTTGCCTGCATAGACTGTTACGCCCACCGAGAGAGCTGGCACAGGAAGATACCTCACTAGCAAGAAGACATATTCTAGGCTGAGGCAGGAGGATTGGTGCGAGTTCGAGACCAGCCTGGGCTACAAAAGTGAGCTCAAGGCCAGCCTCAACTGCATAGCGAGACCCTGTCTCAAAAAGACAAAAAAAAAGAAGACATATTCTGCCTTGAATTGATTCTAAAATAGCTTCTTTAATATAAAGGAGCCTTACACTGCAATTGCAAAACCTTTGATTGTATATGTATCTGCTTCCTTTTAGTCCAAAGAGAAGTATATTCTTTCCTGTTTTTTTTTTTCTTTCTTTCTTTCTTTTTTCTATGCAACATTAATAGGGAGGTGGGTCATGCCCACACACTGCACTCTATAGAATGATTGTGAGGACAATATGCAATATGTCAACTTTCAAAG